>QXVZ01003567.1:0-17857 GCA_008931825.1 Phallusia fumigata
AGATCCCGATAAACGCTATGAATAACCACCGGGTTGCAGTGTCGTATGCAAATAAAGTGCTAAAAATGGGAGACATATCGTTCTGAAAAACGTATACATTTAATATATGTACATGGTGGGGTAATTTAATACCATCTAATATAATTATTTGCTAATATAATGTTTGTAGCGAACATGTCCGACAGCATGTAGGAAACAAGCGTATATTTCAGCAAGCGTGGTGAAACCCATTTTCAGAAGTTGCAAACAGTAAACGACATGCGTTGAAAGCTTGCAAAAAATTTATTTGGCGTTTAATAGACGGTTCTCTTTGAGCGCTACGATAACAACTTAACACGGCTGCCTTTGTGCAGATGTCTGGAGGCAAGTCTTACTAACAAGTGTAACTGTCTGGCAATAGCTATACTCTAAAGCCTCTGATCATAGCTGCTGTGTTGGTGCTTAAATGTCACACCGCTATCCGGATGCAAACAAAGACAGAAATATGATACCCGTAAACGCTGTTGTCGCCAAACATTATTCATCATCGGCTATACTGCTTCGTAGCAGCTGACACTTATTGTGTTACCACCAGGTAGTTGATCATACATTCACATCCTACACTTTTCAATGGCCTAAGTTGAATCTACCCTGACAAACCTATTGACTTCTACGAAGCCTATTAAACCACTTGATTCTCCAAGTACAGCTGGCAGTGCAACAAGACCCAGCAACCACGCGTACAACTTTACGCCGTAACGAGTCGAAGATAACAGGAATTTGAAACCGCGTGACCAGATGAAACAAGTTTGGCTGCGGGCATTGAGACATGGGAAAATACCCGCAAAATTAATTAGTTTTAATGCTGGCTGACAAAGCTGCTCTGACGCAGTAGCATTTTAATGGATTTATGTTCACTGCAGCTTCGATATTCAATTTATAATACGACAGAAACGCTTTCTTCCATTGTTGTTGGCATTAATATCGCCAAACGCTGTCGCGACATCATTCCTATGTAATCTTGCGCAAATAACAGCATGGTATACCCCAATAATGCCCACGCTAAACATGCATGATGTACCATCGGTAGTCCAATCACAACGCTTCAAACAAATGTTGTTAAATTATACATTTTAATTCCTAATTCCTTCTATATGACGAATGCCGTTTATAACAATCGCTAACAACTTGGTTTTGTATATTTACCGCCTACAAATGTCATCAGCAGTTTCAACCTTGGGATCACTGAAAGCCTTGCAGTGTTAAAGCTGGCTGCAAAAATGCCCTAGTAGAAAAACGTCACGACTGGCATTTCCGCTTGACTGGTTACGTCATTTGACCTTACCAGGTTGCATGTCTTCTGTAATACGGGGTTTCTGATACAATGTAGGTGGTTTATTTTTGCTTTTGTAGTTGGTGGACTATTATGGAACAAGCATATGCATGTTTAACAGATTTCAATGCGGAATTAAAACCATATACGTTTTAAGTTAGTTATGCAGCTACATACAAAGCAAAATGAATAAATGTGAAAACAGTTTTGCATAGAAAAGTGACCATTGCATAGATGGGAAGCATAGAATGAACGAAACAAGTCAATAATAGTTAAAATTAACTGTACACAAAAGCTTGAGACCGTTTTCAAAACAATACATTTTCACACAGGAAGCAACTAGGAAACAAACATAATTACTGTGTACTAAAATGTATGAGGAAACGTTATTGTAAGTTGGCCGGTTGCTGAATGGAACTGGTTGGTAAATGAAGTCATATAACCTAATACTACTGTAATATTAACAATGTTTTTGGAATATTGTGCTGGAGTAGATTGCAAATTGGCTATATTTATCAACATGCGGAAAAAACGTTACATCAACGCATTGTCAGATCTGTTTAAGTTATCTGGTGACGTATTGGTGAGGAAAACATTTGTTTCCTCACATATAATTACACCTCATTCCCCTTTGCTCCGGCATAAAAACCGAACCCACACGCAATCAATCCAGACAATGCACTTCCCCAACACAAGTAGAAACTGTATCCAAAGTAAAAGAGTCCACCATTGGGCACTGTTTGATCAATTGTTCCAACCAAGTAGACAATGCCTGCAGCAATGGCAAAGACGGCTGAAACAAAAAAAAACATTACGCTCTAAATTTTTCGTTTTTATTCCCCTTTTTAACATTTAAACGGCCTGTACACGATAATAAGCTAAAGCACGTGAGTAAAGGCTCTAGAAATCAATTATTTTATTTGCCAGGCGTTCATTATCCTAAACTAAAAGACACACAACTGGTTATAGAAACGTGGGAACCCACATAGGTAAGGTTTTAAGAAAACGCAGATTCAAGATAGCGTATATATTATTGAAAAAGAACTTCAATATGTTAATGCTGGTGAATTTTAATGAATAGAACAGTCTGCAAAACCTGTCAGCGAAAGCTTAAACAAGCAGGCGTTTTAATGGGACATATCCCAACAAGGGAATAGGTATATACACCACCGGGCTGCGTTAAGATTCTAACCTACCACCCTTCATAGTTTGTGATTTGATTTGTTACAAAGACTGTACCGCTTTATTTAAACTGTAATGTTCTTGAATAGAGAGCATGCATACGCCTGAGATGGAGCAAGTTTATAACTTGTTGATTAATAAGTGCGACATGTAAAGCCATAAACTTGTCTGAAAGTTTAGATATGTTTAGTATGCTTGTGAGTTGTTTTCGGTCCTAAGTTTCTTCAAGCCAAAACCGAGGCAGTGTGTTATATGTACTCACCCGAGAAAAGGTAGAGCGTCGCCGCAGTAAGACCCTGCTGTCTCAAATGTCGATTGATGAAGACTGCGAAGAATATTAGCGCAGCGAGGGCAAAGGTGGCACTCACAATGCAGAGAACAGCAGTCACCAAACTGATTACTTCGTTGCCTGGGACAAACAATAGTATAAAAAATATTTTAGTGGTTACTTGCCTTCAGTGTCGGGTCCCTGTGGACCAAGTCGTCCTTGTGTTTTTAAATATATCTCAAAAAGTATTTTAATCTTCGTTTGCATAATTGTTTTTGAAAAAGGACAACGTTTTCTGTCTAACTTAATTCTACAACTTACCAAAGACCCCAGTGCATCCAGCAAGACCACCGCCTGTAGTGATACAGTTAATGAAGATTCCATTTCCATTATTCAGCCATGCCGGGGTTGCAGCCGAAACAATTATGAGAATAAGACTGATCAGACCAAACGTCAGGGTCATAATAATGTCAAACATTTTGGTGGTTTAATGTCCCTTTGGCACCCTGCTATATAATACGCTATGTCTATTATAAACACTGCAAAATTTAGAAACAAGATCGTACTCGCGTATATGACACAAAAATAGAATAAAAGAAGTTTAGCCAGTTCGCTATGTAGAAAATTGCGTAAAACCGCATTTTAAGAGTTTATTGCCCTGAAAATAACTCGACTTTGGTGGTTTGTGCATAAACGCGTCGTACCAATGATTCTTATTGTAATCGTTCTTTGCATTGATTACATTCTGCTAAATAAACGTTTAAACTTCGTTCCAATCTAGAAATAAAATATTCAATACACTGCGCTATATTCTCTGTGTTCTGAACTGGGCGGGTCTGTTGAGTGAATTTCCATTTACCAGAGGTCACGTGACCGCGCCAGGAAACGCATAGTATCCGATCGGAAAGCGCTTATGCTTCGTTTGCGTGAAAAAGGGACCCCAATGTTCATTGTGTGTACAGCTGTAAACACATACCGCATTGAAAGAACATACAGCTAGTCACAAATGATGTATAGATGCAGACCACGCATGTTTCGAACACAAATATGGGCCAATTAAATACCTTCAGTTGTTTTATTCGTACATATGCATTGGAACATATTGCTAAAAGAAAACGGAAACAATTTTTAAATTGTTAACATATACAAAGCGTTTATTTGCTCGTTACTGCGCGAATAAAAAATGCGAGAAGTACGGACTTACGTTTTCTCTACAACAAAAAAAAAAGTTCTACTAACTGTTGTGTGTGGTAGTTTTGCACAATAATTCACGTAACATTTTCCAATAAAAATTGAAAAACCAGTCATTCAAACAGTTATTTTATTTTAATTCATACCAACTAAACCTTCGATTTGTGTACAATTTCGTGAGTATTGAATAATTTTGAGCAACAAGAAGATACTCAAAAAGCTTGAAACCGTATCCACGCTTAAGTTTGCAGAACCAAAACCGCATATAATAAAAAGCAACATTTGAACAATATTGAACATGCGTAGATTGGTCGATGCCGTCACTAAAACCTCTTAACCATGTCGACACTTTAGTTTCCGAGAGCAGGTAACTCTCCCCTGCAACGCAAAATATTAACAATTGCAAAAGTTATCGAAGTTACTTGTTTGTAAACTTATTTTTTATGTGCCCAAACCCCCTCGCTTATAAACTTTTATCGTCCTTGTAATCAACCGGTTTTTGTGAAGGAATTTTAACACTTTTTTGTACTGTTTGAATTGAAAGTGCTGACGATTTATCCCGGATTACCAATACCGTGTATACAATTGTGGTCGATTAAAGCAAAGAATATATAGTTGTATGTACGCCACTACAACTGCAATATTGTTTTTGACGAGTGTCCTGAAATCTTTAACGTCTTTTATAAACCTTTCTGTGACACATGTTTCCAACACGTTACGTCCAAAATATGTTTCTGCTGCAATGGGCCAAAACATCACATGTAGCAAGTTGGAAAAAAACTCGTTACGGATAAAGCTGCCGTATGTTTTTTACCTTTCAACGTCGCCATCCGCCGGTTTATTCTTAGGTAAAAACTGAGAGAGTCTCCAAATCCTTAAAATCAATCTGAATTGAAAAAACAGTTCCAACTACGGGCACTACTGGACGAGTGTTATTTACAACAACAAGCACACCACTACAGTCATGTATCACCTTGTGCGTTCATGCGTTTGTTAAAATTGTTCTACTTGTTAGGAATATAAATGCTAGCATGTCGGTGTATAACAGTTATAAGCTATAATGTATAACATGTATCATGTTTTCGGCATTTGCTGGTGTCACCATCAGAAATTATAACTTAAAGAGAGGGATGTGACATATTTGAACCCAAATTACAGGTTCCAAATGTTCTTTAAGGACCGCATTTATTCCTATGTGCGTGGTCTTATGTACCACCGTTTCTCGACAAAAATTTAAAAGCTTAGAGCACACCATAAAGCTTACAACGAACAATAGCCAATTGTAGCAGTGTACGTTTATGTTGCAATTTTATTGTAAAAGTTGAAATATTCTAATCCAAACCACAAGTTGTGCAGATCTAAGTGGGACAGAAACACTTTGTCACGCAAGTTATTACTTACTTTGGAAGACGCATTTTTTCTTTTCTGTTGAAATAACAACAAAACACATTAAAAGTGAGGAACAAAAGAGGTGCATGTTGCTAAGGTATATTTTCAAAGACATTTCTGTAACAGGGTATCCAAACATTCCACTAACTGTTAAGTTTAACATAGATAGACTGTGATAATACATTTGTCTAATTTTTAAAGGCAAAAAACTGCAATGAAAAAAGGTCACAAAAAGAATGTGTTTTATTAGAAATTTTATCCCGTGTAGCAAGTAACCTAAATATCTAATATGTTGCTGCCAGGCATTGTACAATCTTATGAGGTTTTCTTGCAAATGTATTTTTGCGTTCCGACGTTTTGACGTCCTATTTATTTATTTAAACTTCGTTACTCTGTACTTACGGTGGCTTGCGTGGATGGTTTGAATTAGCCATGGCGTCTTTGAAGATGTTCGAACTAAGAAATCGTTTGTAGGAATCTTTTTTCATTAGTTTGTAGATATGCTCCAGCGCTGTATCGAATGTGTATCGCGTTTTATTCTTCTTCATTTCCTGTTTCACTTGGTTCATCGTCTGTGTATCGATGTTAATTGGTGTCGTTGCATTGGGAGAGACAAATTCACTGCGAACACGGTGGAGATTTGTAAACGGGGTACTATGGAAGCTCTATTTTATACAATCGTAAAAAAAGTTTTTTTTTTGGGGGGGGGGGAATTAGGCGAAGCATTAAGAGGGCGTTTCACTTGAAACTCTTCGAAAAAGAACCCGGAGAAATTTACTATTTTTTTCTTAAAAAAAACAAATAAAAAAACGACGTGCACTTGACAAAGACGAACGACATTATAAAGATTTTTCTGCCTACACATCATCAGTTTCATTCCGTTTTACTTGAAAATATTTTTGATGAGTTCCTCCACTTCACTGGTGGGAGCGCTTCTCAAGTAAACACATTCCAAATAAAAGGAAAGATTTTCTTCACTAAACTCCTTCTTCAAATGTTCAGTAAAGAAACTTAACCCAAGGTCGTCTTTGAGTAATATGTCGAAGTTGAGAGACCAGCTTTTGCATTGTGTTTTGTAAGGACCTGATTCCCTGCACATAAAAAGAAGTTCAATGTTTGACAAGATTAGTAAACTTATGCAGGAGCAGCGGAACGGCAAAATGACACGTTAGCTTTTTCACGTGCCGAATTCATTTGCCCAAAGAGTTAATGACATCATGTCACGGGGCGTATCTTGCATAGTGCCTCTTGTCAGCATAGGCGTTTTGGGTTACGCTACACCAGGTTAATGTTTTTTTGATGTGCAGTTCTAAACGGTTCGAATATTTGCAGCCGATGTCAGCTACCAACGAATTTAGACCAATCACAGTGCTGCTTCAAACCATGTGACTTTCTGGTTAAGATAACCTATCAAAAAGTAGCATAGACTTTCACTGTAGCTTTTTACGACAAAAACAAAAAAACACAAAAACACAAGACGCAATCTTTGTGATTCTATGTTGTTGTTTTTTTTTGTTGGAAGTGAAGACCTTTGCTTTCCAAGCATTCGTTAAGCCGATTATTTATCTGAGTGATTTTTTAATTTAAAAGGGGTTTTAATCGATTGCGCATCTGTCCTTAAAAGACACAGGCGATTGCAGACCGTCAAATACCAAACCCTCACAAATTGCAGAAATAAAATTAGGATATCAGTCAGGTAACATCAGCCATATCTACATTGCATTTATTTTTTCCTTGAGCAGACCCAAAATTATGGTGTTTGTATTATCCTGCTGTTTGAAATATTTTTGGAAAATCATATATTTGATGTACTTACTCAGTTGGCACGACCGGCCAAGCACCCTGCACTGTATCAGACTTCCATGGATTGTAGTACATTGGATCGTCAATGGTAAAAGGATCAAAACAATACCACTCTGTACACACTGTATATATCCTGTGAGAGAAAAGGGATTGTTAAATGCAATCAAATTAATAATATAATCTATCTTCAAAACAACACTATTTCCAAAAATTTTAAAAAATTTAACTATTGATTAAAAATGGATATGAAAACATGCATACCAGTAAAGAATCTGTTTGTTTTTAGCGGAAATTTTTTTTGCAGAAAAACGTCGCTAGCAAAATAGAAACTAAGTTTTCATACGAAGATTGTTCTGTTGCATTGGTACCTTGTGCAACTTGCTTTTAGTATTCTTGATGGCGAAGCTCCTAAAGTCTTCTTCTTTTCTTTTTTAGTGGCAACTGCAAAACCACGAAAATTTGTTGCGCAGGTATTTAAATAATTATTGGGAATACGATTTTCATCTTAAAATTATTAGAATGTCACCGCGCTATTCCAGTGGGAATATTTGATTGGATTTGAAACGTTCTTAAGTAATCGATACAGCACACTAACAAAAGGCCCACAACTTAAAATATGTCCCATGCTTAGTTACTGACACTCCTCCCAAAGCAACAAACCGTTTATGAGTTTAAACCTCTAAGGAAATGATAAAGTCTATTGTAAAAAGAAGTATTGTCTGTTTACCGTTTCCCTAAAGCAGGTTGTTTTCAATGGTTAAAGAAAAAGGTATTGGGGCTCTCAGAGGATTAGGACCCCTAGCACTAATAAATATCATGTATATGTAGAAATATATATGTATACATACACAAAAACAAATATATATAGTAGAAATGTATGTTGGTTAGTTAGTTTATACACCCTTCAAAGTAGACTTTAACAAAATTTAATTGTTTATGACTTACACTTTCTAGCTAGAGCCAAACAAACGTTATTTTAACGAGAGGTTATCAATTTTACGTTACAAAATGCAGGAAACAAAGCTATGCTAAAAAGCGATTTGAAAGTCAAAAGTGTCACGAATCACGATGTACTAATGTCAGCATCTAACTATAGTTTCCTATGGTGTCAACGTTACCTGGCGGCTTGGGATTTTCTGACGGAAGGTTTCTATTAAGTCCTCTCAGACAGGAATTCCAATTTTCGGTGTTAAGGCCGCCAGCAGAACGCTTGTGACACTGGGGTCTGTTAATCTTCCAGAACGCGTATTCCTGCCACCTCTTGATGTATTGATCGGTGATGCAACATTGCTGCAGCAAACTGGTAAAAATACAATGTATGCGGTTTCCAACCGTTCTCTTTTGAAATTTTGATAGCATTTAACACAACGTTTAAGGTGAGTGATACAAAGAAACACAAGTCGCCACAATTTATCGCAGTCATCTTGTGCTTACATGCTTGTGTTCCCTAGCGACACTGCTGTGAACCAATGGATTTCTCGACAAACCAAAATCACGAAATTTAACCTACCGCATCCCCCAAAACGGGTCAAAAGCTTATCGAAAGAAGACGGACGGCGGACTTTATGAGTAGTAACCTTCAAAGCTTTTTTTTCATTGCAAACTACCGCAACTTACTTTTCTTTGGTAGCGGTTGCTCTTTTGCTGAATCCCCATTGGTGGCTCAGCATCTTTTCCAGTTTAGATAAACATTTCTTTGTTAAAAAAATAAAAATCGCGAGTGAGTCAAATTTAATCAGTCAGTGCTATTTCAATTTTTTGCCTTATTGAAACAAATCAAACATAGTTAGTGACAATTATGCGATGCATGTTGATACCAGGTAACCAATACATTGCCAATAAAGGTATGTTTTTCTGACACAAGCAAAAGACTGCGGTTTCCAGCCCCAGAGCAGGGTAGACTATTGTAGTCTTATCTTGCCATGAAAAACCTCTTACCTGAGCCCCGAAACTGACGCTTAAGAGGATTTTGTATTAAAGACGAACTGGGTGGGATGTGGAAGCTAACGTTTGTGTACATACCAAACTCTTGTTACAACTTAAGATGCGGAACACACTTTTTAAATACCCTCCGAAATTTTTAACTCCGTATTGAATTAGAATCAAAATTGTTCATACTTACAGCTTCATACTCATCCAAGGGGGCAAAATCAGGATTCATTTCCCGAGAGAGGAGATAGCAGGCTACAGTACAAAAAAAAATCGGTTTGAACTTTATATTTGTTTCTACGCTTTAGATTTGTCTTACCATGGTCGTTTTCTGTGGCAGTCAGATTCTCTGAAGGCCAATAGTAAGGTGTCTGTGTTAAATCAGAATATTTGTCAAAAGTTCTGTAAATTTAACTCATGCTTATAGCATATGGTTTATATCCATAGAACAAAAAGGCACTGGCAAGGATACCTAACATGTGTAATAAGGTATGTTTCTTGTGTTTTGAAAAGAGATAAGCATCCTTAAGTTTTAAAAAAACAGAACCCATGTTGCATTGTTCAGCTTTTGTTNNNNAAACAAATCAAACATAGTTAGTGACAATTATGCGATGCATGTTGATACCAGGTAACCAATACATTGCCAATAAAGGTATGTTTTTCTGACACAAGCAAAAGACTGCGGTTTCCAGCCCCAGAGCAGGGTAGACTATTGTAGTCTTATCTTGCCATGAAAAACCTCTTACCTGAGCCCCGAAACTGACGCTTAAGAGGATTTTGTATTAAAGACGAACTGGGTGGGATGTGGAAGCTAACGTTTGTGTACATACCAAACTCTTGTTACAACTTAAGATGCGGAACACACTTTTTAAATACCCTCCGAAATTTTTAATTGAATTAGAATCTAAATTGTTCATACTTACAGCTTCATACTCATCCAAGGGGGCAAAATCAGAATTCATTTCCCGAGAGAGGAGATAGCAGGCTACAGTACAAAAAAGAAAAAAAACGGTTTGACCTTTATATTTGTTTCTACGCTTTAGATTTGTCTTACCATGGTCGTTTTCTGTGGCAGTCAGATTCTCTGAAGGCCAATAGTAAGGTGTCTGTGTTAAATCAGAATATTTGTCAAAAGTTCTGTAAATTTAACTCATGCTTATAGCATATGGTTTATATCCATAGAACAAAAAGGCACTGGCAAGAATACCTAACATGTGTAATAAGGTATGTTTCTTGTGTTTTGAAAAGAGATAAGCATCCTTAAGTTTTAAAAAAACAGAACCCATGTTGCATTGTTCAGCTTTTGTTGGTATCGTTTGACGAAACGTAAAAAATGTTTTACATATAAGTACTGGCTTGTATCTTCCTATTAAAAACTTACCTGATATCGGTAAACTATGTTGTCGTCTTGTTCACCCACACGTAACTCGCTCGCGTTCCACTCGGTTCGGCACGGAAGTATAAATCCGACTTTGCACATCATGGTTGCAAGGTGGCAAGCCTCTGATAATAGTAAAGGCAATTATTGTTTTTTCGCAGTAAATCGGTAAAGTTGACCAAACCGGTGAAACTTTTGCCGCGGGTTCGAATCCCACTGCAGTCTATAGCACCTTGCTGCACTTGAAGGTTGCCCGGTATTAACTTCGCTGTACGCCAATNCGGTAAAGTTGACCAAACCGGTGAAACTTTTGCCGCGGGTTCGAATCCCACTGCAGTCTATAGCACCTTGCTGCACTTGAAGGTTGCCCGGTATTAACTTCGCTGTACGCCAATTGCAGGCCTGGCGTTCATTGGCATTTATACCAATAAGACTTTTAAAGTGCATGGGTCCGTAACATGTATGTGCACTTCATGTCATTATAAGTATTTTCGTCGGACATTAATCTTATTGTAAAAACCTATTGATCTTTTTCGAACTGCGCGGTGTTGATTTTGCATGATAATTATTGCCTAAATTATTGGAATTTCCAATGTTTTGACAATGCGTAGAAGATTATCTGATTTTCATTGATTGAATTTTCCCCCTTCAGAGATTTTTAAATTTCGCAACCGTCTTACACCGTTAGATTCCTGCGGGGGCATTTTTACATTAATCTCAAATGCTATAATGTTATAGTGTTATTAGCGATGACAGACAAAATATATGTCACTATATGCGTTATACAATTCGATAGACCTGTTGCTGCACAGACAATTTTCAAACTCGCCTAGCTTTTCTAAGTAAGGGGGTTCACGATAAAAGGACTCAGGGGATTCCCCTACACTATACCTCCGTATGACGTAATATCGAGGGTGGTCATGAGCCACTGGATGAGAGCGGAAGCGGTAAAAGCGTCGGGGACTCCAGTTTTTGCACAGGGTGAGTTCGCTCCACAGGTAGCCTGGCAACTGGAGGTGTCACAAATTCCCTTGAAACTCTGATTGACTGTTGGAAGCCCGTTGGTGGTATGTTGCATTTGAACTATCAGGGCCGTTAGCTGTAAAATGGCAACGTTACCAACGATCGCGAAAATAAGGAGTTGGTAGAATCATGGTCGTGAATTAACAGCACAAGACGTCATCACTTATTGTCTGAAATGGGAGGAATGAAACGTTATAAAATGTGTCCAGGAGGGAATACGTTTAAAAGGTTGGGAACCACTGGTATATGGGCTTCTTTATTATTGTCAACCTCCTCACTTTTTTCATGACGCATTTTAAATCAAACGAATTTTGATCCATTATTCATGGAAATTAGATAAAGAACATTGCGGAATGAAATATCCTGCTGCGTATAAGCTGCGTGTCCGCAGACGGCAGTCAAATTATAAAATTCCTATGCAAGCGATTTAAACTGATTACTTCAGGTTAACGGTTAATGTTGGTTTACAGGTAAAACATATTACATTTAAATTACCCTGATCAGGACGCTTTGTCGAGGTGGGAATTTCAAACCTTTATCCGCTTGCTTGTTTTTTCCCGCAGCGTTGTCTTCTTCCTGTGTATAATTGACAGCAATTGGTTATTTTGATGGGGTTTTCCATTTCAGTAAGTGGCAAGGAGTGATATTACATATGTTTGTTTCAACTGAACAAAAGTTCAATTTCTGCCCCCTTACACCCATTTAAATACAAATAGCTATATCCGATATATTTATTGTAGTTATAATTCACTGCACACGAACAATTAAAAAAGCAAAATTTATATCTCACTGTACTGACCCCGTTTGCCCTTGGTCGAACCACGGCCATGCGACGTTAACCATTTCTCAAGGGGCGTACCAACGCCAGAATGCGATAATTATTTGCTCTTAATTAGTCTGCTGTCGAGCAACCTGTCCAATTGCAGTCTCGTTGGAACATTTGTAATTGATTTTTCTTATTTTGGAATGGTAAATACAATAATTTGGTTCGACCCATCGGTTTCCAACATGTATCCGTTTATTCTCTTGCTTAGTGAAAATAAAAGCAACCGACACGGACTCTGACCCACAGCCTTTCACAATTAGTCGATCGTGTCGACAACACGGCGGCTTTCATTATTCGTTCGGTCTTTTACCTGATCAAGAGCTTGCACATTGAGTAAAACGCCTTCGTTATGGTCACTACTAATAATCATGGCGCCATCTCCGAATATGGGTGAAATTAAAGCTCCCTCAAAAGCTCTTTTCCAGGTTGATCGGGCCCATTGCGACCCCCTGGCCCTTGGACTACTTGAAGAAGCCATTGTACAAATGGTGTAGACCCGAAATTCGCCCAAATGTTAGCAGCAATCCTTTTGAGAGCGCCCTAAAATACGCATCTGCAAAACGAAAGCACGATAAGTCATATAACTTTACATTGGAACACTTGTCACAAAGCTCCATTTCTGTCCTCAGAGACTATATCTTAATTGCAGCCAAGTGCTAAAATTTAGCAGAAAAATGCGTTTTAGACTCTACATTACTTTGACACAACAAAACTCAAAAAGCAAAATTTTTTCCACTGTTAAGCGCGTTAATAATCAAATGACATGTACTACCATTTGATTTTGCATTTATCCAAAGGGGTGGCTGCTTCATTAACGCTGCAACTTGAACTAACTTGTGTCCGTAATACCAAATTAAACACTGCATCTAAACTTTAGCTTCGGTGAAATCTATTTCAATCCACGCTGTGTTACGTAACTGGCCCGAAGTCCATGCATTAAATTCACGAGAGAAAATAAGCCCATTTTAAATAATTTATTAAACTGTAATTAAAACCTTCTTGACCCGCGCTTTCACTAATGCTACCCCTGGCCACTGTTTGAATCAACAACCACATTTTAAATTAATCAGTCTAACGCAACGTAAGGCCTATATTTCTTAAAACTCCTTTTGTGTGAGTCGCAGTATATAATATACTTGATGTACTTAATCAACGTCATATAATAACTGCATATTCATTAGAATTAACCGACGCACTGTAGGTTAATCGTCACAAAATTCTAAACCATTCATCCTATTGTTAAGCTACTGTGACAGTTTTGGCAAATACCCAAAAAGATGGTGTCGTTGTTAACATACCTCATTTAGACGTGCGTAAGGGTGTGACAACGCGTCACGCTCTACCTACAGTCTTCGCATTACCTCATCCCATTTATAAACATAACCACAAATAGCAACAGATCCGTCTGTTTTGTCTGTTTGCTACATGTGCTACATGTCCTATCGACCCTTTTAAAGCTACCCACAGGTAGAGATTTGGCACAACCGTCTAGCGAAAAAAGCAGCAATTTGAAATCGGACAACGCAATCGATTTAAGATTTTTATGCCGTCTTACCTTCGCTGTAGTCAGGATTACTCCTGAAGAGCCTCGTTATGTTTTGATAATCGGATGTCGAGTAAATTTGTGCTGACTAATCCTAGCTCTAATCTCAGTGAAGGCCGATTGGCAGTGATTCGTTTTGGACCCAGCTTGTGTTTTAAAATCAATAGCTCGCATAGGTGAACGGTCTTTAGTTTGCCAAGTATTAAAGATAGTGTTTTATGTCTAATTTTCGTAGTTCTTATAAATGGCCAAACATTCTTTTACGTTTGTGTACCAATTACTAAACCCAAATGATTTTCGACCAAAAGCACTCAGATTTTTGTTTATATCTGTCTCTGACGTGAAAAAGGCTTTATTGGCCCATTACAAGGAGTTCCAAGTTTCAAAGTTCATCATTTTTGTTACACGTAAAACCTTTACAACAACATAGTAAAAACGTGAAAAACAAATGTTTGACGTTAAAAACAAAGTTAAAATTATGACTTTTTATTTTTAACTAGCAGTTTTGGTTTTTAATGCTGCAAATCAGAGTCATAGAAATCAAATACTTTGCTGCAAATTAATTTAATAAAACTGATTTCTATGTTTGCCAGCATCATGTACAAAATAACAGGCAGCGCAAAACCTGCAAACCGTCGGCAAAACGTTTTGTTTGTTTGGTGTATAGTAGTTACGTGGTAAAGTAGTACGTTTATAGAACTACTTCTAAAACGTTTCAACATGGGACGGTCACGTTCAAGGTCGAGAGAACGAGAACGAAAACGGTCGCGTTCCAGAGAACGAAAGCGCGAAAAACGAAGGTCGAGATCCCGCGAACGCAAAAGATCAAGGTCCAAAGAAAAAAAGTCAAAAGAAAAGCGACGTTCACGCTCAAGGGAAAGAAAACGGTAAGAAGTAATGTCGAATTGTCAATGGCTGTCTCAAACGTCAAATATGTAAATTATAACAGAGCTAAAAAACTGACTCAAACTCACTGGCATTGGAACTTCAGGACATACTTACAAACCAAGGTTTATCAGTTCTAGATGCCAGCTATGTCAACATTAGATCCTTTTGAGATTACCATTTTACAGTGTTACACAAATCTTACTAAAATCCTATTTAACTATTTTGAGCCAAGATGTAAAAGAAAATGTTTATAAACTTCAGACATAAATCCTTTAAAAGCACATACTATTTGAATCAAGTTAAGTGCATATCTAAGCTTCCTTCGTAACTGCCTTACTTTTGTGGATAATAAAATCGCTGTTTGTGCTACCTAACCTATCCCATTAGCTATACATTTTACAAAAACTGTTCTGATTTTCAAGAAGGGAAATTTGCACTTTTAGGCACAAGTAGCAAATAGGTATTTTTGTTTTAAAAATTATTTTTGATGCTAACATGAAGTAACAGCACAGTGGTATACAAAGTGTTTTTATTCTCAGTGTTAAACGCTCCCCAGCAAACAAAACGACTAGGGAGCAAGTTATTAAGCAAGAGGAAGAAGAAGTGCCAAAGAAAAAGGTGAACTCAGTTCCAAGCCCTAAACTGATTTCTGAAGTAAAATCGAACTCGAAATAGTATTTGTAGTTTTCTAAAATTTGTTATTTTCCTGAATTGATGAAATTTACTAAAGTTTAAACCCACAAAATAAAGAGTTTTTCGAAAATTTTCAACATGAAATTTTTCATTTGCCTAACTATACTGAGAACCAGAAAGCNTTTCCTGAATTGATGAAATTTACTAAAGTTTAAACCCACAAAATAAAGAGTTTTTCGAAAATTTTCAACATGAAATTTTTCATTTGCCTAACTATACTGAGAACCAAAAAGCTAAGAACCATGATCTATATCACTTGAAAAGTTAACAAAGGAACAGCTCATAGATTTGAAAGGAAAAAATAATTTTTTTTTTGGTTTTAATGCAGACTCAACCTTTAAGTTTGGAAGAAATGCTCTTTAAGAAAAAAGCAGAAGAAGCAGAAGCTGCAAAGGTAAACCATACCACTTGTTGATCTAAATATATGTATAAATTTTGTGAATTATTACTTTAAACTCATTGATCGTAGCAAATTATTAAACTTTTATACAATGAAATTTTGTAAAACAGAGAATTATTAAAATTTTAGCCCAAGTTCTTGACCAAAGAGGAGAGAGCTGCTGCTGCATTGGCAAGAAGGCAGGAACAAGTTGCCAAACAAAAACAAGAAATTGATGAGCTTAGAAAAAAACAGAGAGAAATATTTGATGAAGGAAAAAAACAACTTGGTGAGTGACTTTGTAATTTCAATTACACCAATGTAACTTTTTTAATTATTCTTTTGTTTTATAAAAGTATTAATTAAAGTTAGAAGATATTGTTTTCTTGAAATTCAAACCTTATCTACTGTCTATAAAGTATTTTTGCACATCTACAAAATCTTGTTGCTTATTTTTCATTGAATTTTGTCTTAGTGACTAAAGGGCATTATCAATGCTTCACCGACCTGACATTGCAGCATTTCTAGTTTGGCAAACAAAATCTATTACCTACTGCACTAACTAAGATGTTGTTCTGCAATTAAGTTTTCTTTTATCACTTAGAGGACCCTCGTGATAGAGACAGGCGTGAAAGAGAAGCTCGTCGAAAGCAAAGAGCAACTGGGGAGAGAGACGCTGCGGAGAACGGAAGAAGGCCTGATAAAGACTCCGAAAAAGAATTAAATGTAAAAAATAATGTGCCCAACAACTCAATTTTTAAAAAAGTCAATTTTTTTAAGTTTGCTTTTTCTAGGGTCTTTGACGAAAGTGCTGTGTAATATAAAAATCATTGCATTTTCAGGCAATTAAGGACAGATATTTGGGGATAGTAAAGAAGAAAAAGAGAGTCCGGCGCTTGAATGATCGTAAATTTGTGTTTGATTGGGATGCTGGGGATGACACATCAGTTGACTTTAATCCAATGTAAGTATTCCAATGGTTTTTACCCTGTTGATTGCCTGATGTAGCTGATCCATAGGGATAGGAAGAGGCAAGACAGTACCCCAGCATGGTACTCTGTATGTAGCTTTGCTGTTTTGGATGCTGCTAGGTTTTTATGCATTTCCCCCTGCAAGCTACATTTTACAAAACTACCTTTCAAAAAGTCTAAAGAGGTGGGATGGACCAAGCCAAGTCGGTACCTGAGTGCTTGCCTGAGCATCTAAAATGATNATTTCTGATTGGTTCTGGAATATTTCCTCCCTTTGTGCTAATATTGTAATCCTCTCTGTGTGATAAAAAAGAAAGGTTCTGATTACAATTGGAACAAAATAGAAAATTAAAAAAGTTTTTTCTTTAAATGCAGGACAGAATCCCCAAACACTATACATGCATAAATGTCCACAAGTCTGTAACGGAATTCAAGATTCTGTACCTGAAAATTCTCCAGTCTCTTTCCTGCATTTCACTAACATCCTTCTTGCTCCAATGGCGATCATCCCATAATCTCTTTCTTTCCTTCTTTTGAACATTCTTTTGTCGTTTCCTAGCAGAATATAAGTGATAAGAACAACCCAACCAAGTAGTTGACAAATTTTACAATGAAATTTGTGTCAGGACAATACCTCAAAATTACATTTACAGCAGCCAGCAAACTTGTATCTACCGATATATTCTATACCAATAGGTATTGCAAAGATGTGAAAATCAAAAATATTGGCATACTTTTCTTGTTCTTTTTCCTTGTTACTTCGTCTGGTTTCAACAAGCTCATTGTAGAACTCAGACTGCTGTTTCTTTTGTGACTTAATATCGATGCCAGCAATGAAGCCCCGACCATACAAATGAACTTGATGCTTCTCTTTGTAACTGCAAGCGAACAAGTTTAAGCAAAATATGATCAATGCCACTTGACGCTGATGTTTGCCATTAATGCAAATTTGCAATGTGTACTCTATAATATACATACTCTCTGTATACATTTACGACATAAAAATAGGTGCCAAATTTGCATCCGAAACTAAAATGTTCACAATTTACGTAGATGTTTGTTGGTGTGGCTAAACCTGCAAA
>QXVZ01003584.1:0-10856 GCA_008931825.1 Phallusia fumigata
TTTTACCTGCAGATAAATTTTTTAAATTACCTATTATGCTATATTGTAAATTTAACATCCATACTACCTACTTTTTTGGTGAAAATGCAACACATTTATGTTGCACTATACGAATTTGCATTGTAAGCAAATCTTAGTTGTAGCGTTTTTATCATAGCCTTCTAATCAGCATACAATACAAAGTGCAATCACTCAATGGGCTCAATTATGTACAGAAAAAGGCGAAACCTCTTAACAACCATGTCAAAACCGTAGCCTAGCACACAAACAACCCGAAATAAAACAGCTTTATTTCAGTACATACCTTGTATTTTAGGCTCATCAACATTTGGCTGATGGCTGTTGACTCCAAAGATGCATTGACAATCGCTGGACAGTCCATTGTTGTTGGCCTTGATTTCAAAAACNACAGCTTTATTTCAGTACATACCTTGTATTTTAGGCTCATCAACATTTGGCTGATGGCTGTTGACTCCAAAGATGCATTGACAATCGCTGGACAGTCCATTGTTGTTGGCCTTGATTTCAAAAACTGTTGAATGAGAAATTCACAAAGCCTGCCCTAACTAAAAACTGAAACCCTAATTGAATCAGAACATTATGATTGTTACGTCACTGTATTAATGTTACGTCAGAGTTATGCAACAGCAAATATCCTTTTTTGTTGTTTTAGGGTTCAGTTACATAAAATTTGGAAATAACTTCAGTTACATAAAAATGTTGTTTCAGTAAGAAACCACTTCCAGACAAAACCTGCAGATTACGTCGGGGTTGTGAGAACTGCCAATTTAGCCCACTTTAAGAAAACCTGAGGTTAAAAAAGGTTACAGGTTAATCGTCATACCAACCGGCCCGACAGAAAATTAAAAAGTCGAAAATAACAATGAAGTTAATTCCCCCGAGCAAGCGACCAGGGTTTTATAGGAAACTTTAATATCAAAGTTACCAAATGCATTTCCAACTAGTTCTATTTAGAATATTCGCAGAATCTGAATTAGAATTTTATTCTTTCAGATTGTAGAAAAACTTACACTTAATGTTATTTATGGGAAGTTAAAACGTATAAAACTCAAATAATAAAAATATTAAAACCAACCAGGGGTCGGCAACCCCTGGCACGCGAGGTGAATATTCGTGGCACGTCAAGCTTGGGCGCAGGCACCTAGGGGCAAGAGGGGGCACTTACCCCCTGATGGAATTCCGAAAAGTATGTGTGTGCTAAAGATTTGCCCCCTCTTGGAAAATTTTCTGCCGGCGCGGGGGGCAACGTTAAGTGATTTACGAGTTCATATTTCGATGCGTTTTATAAGCCCAGTTTTGACCTTTTTGTTTATAAAGCAGTGGTGTCATCAACATGGCCGGGGAAGTCATTAACATTGGGAAATAGTTTGTAAACTGGAACACTGGGTTTAAAAGGTTGTCGACCCATGAAATAAACCCTTATAAAGGCGCAAGCAAAAAGGCATGTCTATAAACGTAAAAGTTTGAATTTCATCATGAGATTATTAGCTAACAACATTGTAACACATTTTTAGGCGTTTTCTTTTATATTTCAAATGTAATACGGCGTCGTTAACTTAGGTCATATAACTGCGATCTTTGTTTCCGTCTAGCGGCGTCTATCTTCTCCCTGCCCTGGATCCTGGGGTTCGGTTTTCTGCTCGTAACTTAATCATTTCTCGCGAAACATATTGGTCATTCTTCGGTCCACTATAGCTGTCAAACTCTGAACATTGATTCATAAAAAGCAATCTGTTGTAAACTTTTATCTTTAGGCAACGTAAAGGGTCAAATTACAAATTAATTTGTGTAAATTGCAGTTTGATGAAAAAAATATTTTTCAGATCCTAAAACTTACACTCATGGCTGATGTACAAAACTTTAAAACCAAACACGAAACGAAAACTTTAAACCAAACACGAACGTAAAGCATTCGAAATACTTTGTTGCTTTATAAAACAAAACATTTAAATCGTCATTTGAAATATTGTATGTAATTAATTATCTAAAAAGTAAAAATTTAAAAAAAAACAAATGGGAGAATAATGTTTCTACCTTCTGAAATCCTGCGTTCCAATTGTCCCGGAATTCTGTTATTATTTTCGTTTATCATCGTTTTCTGTTCCTAGATTATCACAAAAAAAGGTTTTATAGCGTTTGAATACAATTCTGTTACAAACGCTTAAAACTAGCGTATTAGCATACATCAAATTAAGCACACGCAAAAAGCCGTATGTTNTATAGCCGATTCGGTGCATCACTAGTTAGAAACGCAATTTGATCTAACACAAATAGGGTTACCACTCTAATAAATCGAAATCACAAATAAATCATGTTTTAATTGCAGAATTTCGATGTGGAAAACAGGCAGATCGGCGTTGGACCAATAATTAGCGTAACCCGTTCAAGCTTTCTTACGCTCACCAAGGCTGGGAATGAAGCAATAAATAAAAACACGCATTTTAATAATCTTAACTTTAAACATATCCTGCAAGTATAGGCTGATGAGGTCCAGCTGTGTCAAAAGAAAACATGCTTTTAAGGGTTGAATCATCAAAATCTCATATCCTTTGAGGCGGAACAACGATTAAACGCGTTATGCTCGCAATGAGTCTACTGTCGACCCACTTGCCTCATTGCAATTCCGTTGAATCATTTTTGTTAATTTTTTCAATGTTTAAATTTGATGATTTCAATTTGGGTCAACCCATCTGGTACAATACAAAGGGTTGGAGCAATGCCGCTTAAGTTTCTTGCTCAGGGAAACACAAGCGACGGAGACATGATTATAACCCCCAAGCCTGTTAAATCAACTGACAAAAAACAAAAACAAACATAGAAATAAAAGAAACACGACCGTTTGTTTATAACCTGGAAACTTGTGAAAGGAATTCCAGTGACCTCTTCAATGGTTGCTGCTTGTTTTTCAAACTCTGCAATCTTAGCGAGTCTTTCTTTAGTTCGGCGAGTAAAGTCCGCAAGTCGTGAAATTTCGCCACTCATCACTCGAGTCACTGCGTTAAAAGCGAAACGAGTTCGGTTTTCTTGCCAAAACAAAACAAAAAAGCTCACTTTTTCTCTGCAGCGACATGTGGTGGGTCATCTGCTGTTGCTCGTCAATGAATCGTTCAATATCGCTCACTCTCCTACGTAACGTCCGGAGGGTGATTTCCCTTTCACGGCGCGCTGATCGGATTTCATTTTCACTTGTCGATTTTTCCTTCTAATTTTTAAGGACACCCAGTTTAATTGAGTCCCAAATTCGAGACCCTTTTAACCGTTTTTCAAAGCTTAATTCTCCCCACCGGAAATTCAGTTTGTAAATAGTTTGTTTATGTCAGTATGTTAGGAAGGAAAAACTAAGCTCTTACAGCGGATACACTGTTTAGACTCAAATATTCATCACTTCAAACTTATTGGTTTGAGCTTTGGAATGATATTTTAATCAATCATTGAAAATAAATTATTTAAAACAATCACATTTTAAACCAATACCCCCTTGCAAGACAAAATTTCTCTAGTGCGAAGTTTCCTCCGGTTAAAAACTCCCATCCTAAACGACACTGCTAAGACACTCACAAACTTAAAGAGAAAATAAAAATGTCGAAAAAACAAAACTAAATATACGTAGCTAATTTCAACAAAAAGTTTTAAACAAAAAAAAGTCAAGATCAAAACAATGGAACCGTTCCTACCAACGCTCTGTCGGCTTCCTTAAGCGAATTCGTGTGGACAACTTTCAGATTCTGTAATTCGTTTTCAATTTCCAGTTTTTCCTGCTCCAGCTCATCCAACTTACGAGGGAGGAACCTCAGCTCATCCTATTTAGCCCGAAAAAATAAAATCAAAGCTACACAATCCTAAACTATAGGTTGACTCACCACAAAAAGCTAAAAACTCCGGTTTAGTGCAAACCGTAGCCTATCATTTGTCGAGAAAATACTTAGGTTGATCGCAAAACGCCTAATTGCATAATCTGATTTAAGGAATAAAATTTAAACAATTTATGTTGTCTAAAAATATGGGGGAGGATACCTTACGTAACAAGAGACGATGCTACTAATTCGAAAACGGCCACGTGTTTTATTTAGTTCTCTATAGCACGGGTGGTTAGATTCTAAGGCCCCTTCGGCTGGTCCCACCAACATCATCCCTCAGTCGTGTTTTCTCATACTGCGCCAAACCCTCCGATGTGAGCCCCCGCCACATAACGCCTCGTAATTACGGTGTAGCTGCAGCGAGTTCAACCTTGACCCACTAATTGTGCCCTCCACTTTTTTGCCCCTCACAACGTTCTAACTTTGGGCAGCTATTTCCGGCCTGGTGATTGATTTAGTCCTACTGTGTGGCCATGTTTTCTTTCACCAAGCGAAAGAAACTCAATTCAACTCAGTTACGTGGGTCAAATACGGTAACATTAAAATTACAAGAAAGTAAACCCAGGACGTAAATCTTTATTCACTAGCGAGTAGGAAAAAAGTTATTGTCACAAATTTGCATGCAGCGTGCGTGTGCCTATGCGTGAAATGGGTCTGCATTTCCAACCGTTCTCGACGCATACGTGACCAAACGCACGGCGGTCGAAAGTGTGATCACGTTCTGGGCTGTGGCGTAAACTTAGACCTATTTTTTGGATTTTTACATTCCACAAGTGGTCCATGTGCGCATGTTTGGAATATTTTAAGAGAGAAAACACCCCTGTCGCCATAAGTGGGCGTCTAACAATGTTATTTCATCCGCGAAACGTGTTAATTAGCGCCTCTGTAAAGCCGTATTGTATTTCATTCCGGTTTATCGCAGAAAAACGCTTTACAAATTGGCCATTCGATTAGCCCGATTTGTTGAAATTAGCACGTTTACATAACTTACTTCTAAATTTTTCTTCACTTTAAAATAAACATTCATTATGTTTTTCGCTGTCGTCGTCTTCAGTGCAACTTTATCCAACGAATTTTCAACCTGACGGGCTCTCTTAAAAAAGTATAAAATTGGCTATAAAGCAGAACTATAACTGTTCAGAATTAAGGAAGTCAATTTCCGCCTCCAAACAAAACTAACGCACAAAAATGTCTTGTGCGAAAATTTCTGTTTTTAGTTGGCAAAAATATGAGAAATTTAGTTGGCTAAAATGGCGGAAAAAATTTTCCGTCGTTCATTTACCTTACTTAGTCGATGTAGATTTACTGTACCGGTTTACTATCTAAGCTCGCAGCAATGGAAACATTTGTACAAAAAAAAAAATACTACCAACCCTTCCATATTCGATTCCCGAGGTGTTTTTGTTCGAAAACTTTGGACGATTTTGCATTTCACGCAGTTTTGCGGCTTTCTGGTTTTTGATGTGAATAAATTTGTTTAAGCTTCGTTCCAGGTTACAGACGGTTTGATCCAGTTCCACTGTTGCCTTCTGAAAATCCAGTAATTTTGTTATCGTATTAGGTACCTACTGATGGACACCGCCTAACGCGAAGGGAATAGTTTGGCTTGAGTGCACGAGTGATTGAAATTTTCCAAATGGACAAAAAAGCTTCGCATGGAGAACGTGGTGCTCATTTATTGTCAACCTGGTTGACATCTTTGTTTTTTACACTTCAAAAAGAGTCTAAGCCTTGCAATAACAAGTTAAATAAGGAGCAACGTTGCCAGTGTACATTTTACTGACATAAACCATGGGAACCAAAAACCAAGCGTACTTTGGCATAATGTTGATGACTTGTTTCGTACTTTCATTTAGCAAAGCCTACACTGGTTGGGCTAACACCCTTCGCCGAACCCTGAATAATTCGATTAAACCTAATGTTAGAATCATTGATTTTGCAGTAGGATTAAATTCTAAGCGTCGCGAATACACATAAGTTCCTAGCCATTTAAACGTAAGTGATTTAAATAGAGCAACGCTTTAATTGCATCCCTTCGCGTTGCCACACTGCCGTAAATCGTTTTATGTTTTTTGAAACAAAAATTACCCCACCTCCACAGTAAGTCGTTTCAGTGCAAGACATTCTCTCTTGGGTCGGTGTGAAAATAACCGAAATATCGTCTCTTGTTCATGGTTCAGTGATTTCTGCAGGTGCTCACGAAGTGCTTGGTTTTCGGCGCGTTTCTCTTGAATGATTTTTTCGTTCTCCTTCTCCGTCGCTTGTGCTTCCTCGGCGAACGTTTGAAGACATCTTTCTAACAAAATCACAATTCCTAAGAATTGAATCTCGGAGTCATTAAAATACAAACATAATAAACCAGTTAAAAAATCCACATACATCTAGTTAGAATAGAATAAATTTTAGAGACCCAAATTCACAAACATGTAATTAACATAAAACTTAAGACAGGTAAATCAAGTCATATTGGCGTATTTTACATCACACCAACGGCCAAAAAAGTTCAACTAAATTCTGCCATTAGCAGTGACGTATTACGTATTGTACTGTGGCCGAGAAACTTAAAGCGATCGGAGTCATTACGTTTTTAAGCATCCCTCATACAAACCTATTGATCTTTGTGTCAGGGCGTTGCATCTAAATCAGGGTTGGGCAAGTACGTTTTCCATGCTGGGGCCACATGAGAAACAGGAGATATTGTTGAAGGGGGACAAAAAGCAAAACTCATTTCCGGAAATATTTTTTTACAAAAAGCAGTTTGGGCAAGCTGGTAAGAGTATATATGTTATGGATAAGGAATGAAAAAGTGAGGTTGCCTTACAAAAAATGTCATTTTTCCGTCAAATTACAAAATGTAAATATTTTGTAATTAAACGCATCGGTCAGAGTCATCCGAAAAGCCGCATGGGGCGGAGTGGGTGCCGTTCAATGCCCAGGTCTGATCTACATGGTCGTTTTAATAAAAGGTGAGGCTAACACATGAAGCATAGGAAATCAGGATTCTATCTTCGTTGGGTACGGTACCTTTTAGGAAGTGCGGTATCCAGGTAGAAATTAATGTAGCAAAACCCAATGCTTTTTGTCATGGTTCCTCAAACTTAAATTGACTTTTCTCCTATACGCCGGAAAACGCAAGGACCTCGACGAGTGTTTTACGAGGATTTTACTCGGGTAAGTGTGTGCATGTGAATAGCAGTTAACTCACCATCATATGACCAGAACATTACCTTGGTATCAATTTGCGAAGTATTAACTTTTTTCAAACGTTGAGAGCACTGAACTCGCCTGATATTAGTTTCTGTGATACACTCAGGCGACTCCTTCGGGGGTGTAGTCTAGTATTTGTAATTTTAATTTCAGCTCACATAAACTGACCCCTCTATATTCGCTTAGTCCAGTGGTCACCAACCGGGAAGGAATTTAAAATTCACAGCCTGGATAAGCTATTCGAGAAGTGTAGTGCTTTTTTAAGTAGGCCAGTGGTTTCAAACTTTTCAATATTACTTTATATCACTTCTTGTCTAGTTAGGGGAGGAATGAAAAGTTCCAAAACAAGCAAAGGGGAAATGTATCATTCAGGGATATTTACTCTCTTGAAATTTAACGGCATGGACGGCGCTCTGGCAGAGACATAAATCTTTTGTACTTGCTTTACCATTTTCCTATGTCCTTGTAAGCTGTCGGTAAAAGTAAAATAACCGTGACACGATGTTTTCTAGGCCGTGGCATACTTGACGTGCACCAAGGTTTTAAACAGAGCAACAGACTCGCAAGTTAGCGGGTATTCTTTTTAAATTCATGCATCTCAGTCATTTTTGTTGGGCCGGCTGTCAAAAAAGTGAAAATCATTTCACAAACCTTTTAGGTTTATCTTTTCCTTGACCTCCTTGATCTGCTTTAAAACCACTTCGTGATTAAACTTTTGGGCGTCTTCATTGATTACTTGCTTCTTGGGCATTTCTGGACAAAAACCCACAGGTTGTGGAACCAAAATGAACAAAAAGTTTAACACACATAAAGTCTGACAACAACAGTAATTGAAACTTACCTACACTGGGTAACGGTTTACCAGGGCCTGTGGAAAAAGTCATAAAAAATTTGTAGCTACAAAAAAGTCATAACCAGTTATAATTTGTGACTTTCTGAGTGTTTATGACGTCATAGTGTCTCTAAGTTACGTACCTATGACATAACATAGTGCCGGAGGCAACTTTTGTTTAGCTTTTTCACACAGCAGTTGCAAAAAAGGAAGTCTAGATTATAAAATTCCACGGCGACGCGCATGCGCAATAGGTCATGATTTGTTCTATTGGCGCAATGGAAGTTGTTTTTACGCAGTTTTCACATCCTGCTGTTTGGAAACTTATTCATCGCATGAGTGCGATTTTGTTGAAAAAAACTTTCCCTTCGGGCCGGATTCACAATGATTTTTGCTTTAGCGCTACGTTGGAAACAACGCAAAAAACAAGGTTAAAATGCCTCAACCCTGTGTGTTTAGTCGTGAAGGAAAGTGGCCTTGAGCGCCCTCACATGACAAGGCCAGCCATATATATAAGACAAACGCTTAACAGGCGGCCAAGGATGGCAGTACGGTCGTATAAAAAGTCGTCAAAAGGTACGCACTTCGCGACGAGGTATATTCGATACGTACCGTACCGTTTTCTATCTTAGACAACAGATGGCAGTACGGTACGCAGCACAAATCATCACAAGGTAAGGTACACCCTTCGTAACGAGTACCGCACCGCACTGCCAGCCATGTAGTTGGGAATTAAAATTAATAGTTTATTTACTAAGCAACAGATTATAAGCGAATTGTGAAATTTTCAACGCCATTGCTTCCGATTGGGGAAAAATCATAAAACAAAATCTTTTTGGGGGACTTTTTTAGTATTTTTTGCAGTGACGACAATATTGGGCAGATGTATTACGTCATAGCATTGTCTATGCCGTCATAATGTAATGTAAGAATGACAATTTTACATGTAATACGCTGTTAAAAGCCTCACTGGGGCCTTAGCTATGCATGAGTGCCGTAAGGTGAACTAATGCAAATTGAAGCACAAAATTAATGAAACTAAATTTGTTTTTGAGACAAAATGACTA
The DNA here is from genome assembly GCA_008931825.1 of Phallusia fumigata. Lineage (NCBI taxonomy): Eukaryota > Metazoa > Chordata > Ascidiacea > Phlebobranchia > Ascidiidae > Phallusia > Phallusia fumigata. The sequence continues at coordinate 8,985 of QXVZ01003584.1, forward strand.
TTAGGACAAAAAACTCGCATAAAAATTCAAAGGGTAGAAATGTAACCCTACAAATTTTGTGTCTGTCGCCCTGTGCAACACGGTGTAAAAAAGGCGAATATTATACAGCTTGTAAAAAGATCATGGCAGCATTTGGCATGATTGCAAGCTTGTTGTTTTACACCAGATAGAGAACAGCAACATGACACACAATAAGAGGGCATAAAAAGCAAAAAGCTTTGTACAGACAAACAAAGATACATTCTGGAAAAAACAAATTTCTCAAAAAGCAATAAAATTACAAACTTTGTAAATGCTACTTACAAAAATGTGCTGGTCTTTGACAAATGTGGATTTAAAAAACCTTATTTATGACGTTTGTAGTTATGTCAGTGGCCTCAAATTTAAAAAAAAAATCTTCATTAAAGTGAAAAATAAGGGTAAAATACACTTAACACATCACTAAAATACAAACATAATAAAACAGTTAAAAAATCCACATACATCTAATTAGAATAAAATTTAGAGACCCAAATTCACAAACATGTAATTAACATAAAACTTAAGATAACTAAATCAAATCATTGACGTATTTTACATCATACCAACAGCCAAATTAAACCTTTGTGCCAGACAAGTTTAACACATTAAAAATCCAATTAAATTCTGCCATTAGCAGTGACGTATTACGCCAAGAAAAGCGATGGGTTTGTCCAGAAAAGTGTTTCATGTCATTTGTAACACGGCAAATATGCTAAAACGTTTTTAGTTTACGCCAAAACAAGTAACATTAAAACACGATCCTTTGGCGAAAAAATAACACAGACGTCAAATTACAGAGGAACTTGTATAAACGTTTGAAACATCAGAACAAGACAATTTTTACCAAATGCGTCCGAACACGGCATGTAACAAAGATCAGGGTTTGCCGTAAAAAAGCGGCAAAATTATAACATAAAAAAAGTTTTGGGAAACACTGAAAAAGTGTTTCACAAAGATTTTTTACAAATGGGCGAAAGCATTGGTTTGTGCACAACACGGCAGCGCTCGAAAAACTTTTGGAAAACATTTTTAAGGCGAATATGAAAAATGTTGCAATTAAAAATGTGCCACTACATCTCACAAACAGATTCAAAAATCGTCTTTCAAAGCCAATTGGACTTATGTCAGTTCTGTTTAGTTCTTAAGCAATTCAAAAACCAACAAATTTCTGAAACGCAAATAAAAGCGAGCACTTACAATCCAGCGGGTACTAANTTACGATGAGATGTCTTTTTGAAAGTTGTTTCAACTATTCTATTGTAGGATTTCACTTGGTTGCAGGGCGATAGCATTTGACACCACATCAGTGTTTTTCTGGTTTTAAGGTTTCACCGACTTTGCATTCTGCGTCAACTTAGTAATACAAACATACTAACCCAGTGGTTCCAAACCAGGAAGGAATTTTACGAGTTCACGGGAGGAATTTGAACTTTATAGTCAAGTAATTTATGATAAGTGCAGTATTTGTTTTGAGCTAGACCGGTGACCCAAACCTTTTAATATGCGTACTTTATATCAATTCTTGTCTGAAAGGGAGGAATTCAAAATGAGCAAAGGGGAGAATACATTTAAAAAGGTTGGGAACCACTGTACTAACCACTTTGGCAAATAAACTGGCGGGTAACATCGCAGCCGGAAATTTTGTATTCTCCCTCGGATGTCAAATACAAACACCCTGGTGAGTTGCTGATGCCAGGAAAATGCGTAGATGTAAATTCGCTGACGCCATCGTGCCACTTCAAAACACCGTTCTGCTCGCTTCGGTAAAAGCCTATTTAGGTAAAATGATTAAATTTATCTCATGCTTTTATTACGTTGTATCCTAAAAACAGTAACAGGTCACTATGCTCA
>QXVZ01003608.1:0-11195 GCA_008931825.1 Phallusia fumigata
TAGCCCAAACGCGACATGGAAACATAGTATGAGTGACTCTTCAGATATTGCTGGAGTTAGATGTGGTTCAGTTTATTTGTAAAACTAGATGATTTGGTTCGTTTTTGTATGATGTATTGCATTTGAATGCAGAATTTTAGTGGTCAATTAATGCATGTAAATGTAAACAGTTGTTATTTTGACAAGTTTTTAAAGGATGGGTCTACTTTTGATCCTCTGGTTATTTGGTGTTTTTGACCCTTACTTGGTAAGTAAAATATGTTGCTATGTTTTGATTTAAATCTGTGATAAATGTAACTTTTTGAAGTGACAGGACTTAAATCCAGTCACTACGGCACTGCAAGCTTTGTCTGATGTTATTTATCGATTTGTTTGCTACATATTTTTTGTGTATATATCGCCTTATCATTGACACCATCAGTATCTTGTTCAAATAGAATATCAGTCATTATGACAAAAACCTTTTAACAAAAACCTAATGTAGCAGTTTGATGTTGCTTGTTGTGATACATTGGTTGGGGGCGTTTGAAACTTTTTCACCCCTATTCTTTCAACAGTTCAGTCCTTTTTGTCGCATTTGCGTGTTTAGTTGGATGTCTACATTCAGTTAGAATACTTTTTGCACGTATTTTTTACAGGTAACTGCGTTTGATGCGAACGTAACACAAGTTACTACAACTTCAGTAACCATCGAATGGGTTGGAAACTTTACGAACGTAACTGTTCGATACGACACCACCGAAAACATTATGGTTTGTAATACTTTTTTTTGGTTTGCCGAGAATAGGTTACAAACTACTGTTTTTTTCACAGAGAACAATCCAGACAGTTGACCGAAAAATGAAAATTGGAGGATTGAACAGTTCAGAAACCTATACCTTTCAAATCGTACCCGACAACTCGGAAAAGCAAATAACACACACTGTCACCTTAGGTAAGCAAGCAGATTTTGATACATTTTAGCAAAAAAAGATAAAAAACGTACCTGCTTTTCATACCAACTACATTTTTTCAAACGAATTTGCAGCAAAGTGTCCAGAAAATTGGATGGGCCTGGAGAATGCCTGTTATTTTGCGTCCGATAATAATAAGAAAGGCTGGTTGGAGGCATCGAAGGCTTGCAGCGCTCTGCCGACAGCTCATCTTGCAGACCCGCGCTCGGAAGAGGAAAATCTTTTCTTGGCTGAGGTCGTGGCAACCCGCAAAGCCATGCACTGGATAGGAATTAATGACAGAGAGGTGAAGTGTCAGTTTTTTTAGCGTAAGGGGTATTTCATGGGGCGGGGCTTGGAACCCCTCCACCCCTACCCAAAAAAAATACAAAAAGAACAAAAATGCCTCATGGTTGGTGCAAAAAAACTTTTTTAAAGTTGATATCAAACATTTTGTGTGGTGCCAGTACTGTTCTAGGTTGTCTTAACCATTTTTTTTAACCAAACCGTAGCGTTTCTGCTTTGGACCCAAAACCCGTTTGGGCCTATAAGCGTTGCTTCAAATTCACATTATTTCTTTGCAGTCGGAAGGCAATTTCACTTACACCGACTCCTCGTCTGTGGAATGGAGGAACGTTACTTCGAGTAGTGACGTCAACAATTGCATCCTTGTCGACATGGTGTCGCTTGAATGGGAAGCATTTGATTGTGCTATGTCAAGGGATTACATTTGTCAATATCAAAGTAAGCAACCATCTATGTTGGTATTTCATTTTCAGCTCAGTTAAACAACCAGGGACTTTTAACAACGATACTTTACAACAGTGTTCCGCAACCGGCGTGCCGCGGTGTATTTGCAACGAAACGAGCTGCAGATTGCACACTGTTTCGACCTGTAAGGTCTCATCAGTGCTGTTGGTGACAGGACATCAGCCGTTTAGGCTAGTGTAGCCAGATTACGGCACTCCAGTTTGTTGGGAGTATAAAACATTTTATGCTTGGGAAATTTGACCGTTACAACGCTTGGGCAATTTGATAATCCAAACTCTGCTTAGACCGCCCACTGTGCATTTATGATGTCTTTAAAACGTCATAGTAGATATTATCCGAAAAGCTGTCCTGGCGCAAAACGCAGGTTGAGGTTTGCCGCCGAATTTTGAAAGTTTAAAAGTGTGACGTCAGCCTCTTCAACACATTTGGACAATTAAATTTATATTGGTATCATTGGGCAAGTACATACGTGATCATCTTAATCGATTTTGTTTTCAGTTCCCGCTTCACCTGACGACTTGCAAGTCCGCTCATATTCAACAGGGGCCAATGCCAGATGGACAACTCCACCTAGCGTTCTTGGGTCTACTTTCAACCGATATGAATTCTCATTGACTTCACGTAATTTTTAATTAACCTTTGTTTTTATTATAGCAGTAGTCTTATGTCATATATTGAACGGAGTGTGTACGTATGCATTACTGAATTTTACCCTAGACATGTTTGTTGGTATTGAAAAAAAACTGTTGAAATACAAACTATTTTATTTTTTTAGCCATTGAAGATGCCCAACTGCCTGTTCTACAAACATCATATTCCTTTGCAACATCAAAGTATTTTTATGGACTTCAACCAGGATATTTGTATTTCCTGACAATAGCTTCCGTCCACATCATCGACGATAAGGCCGTTGGTGTTGGTGGAATATATCCTGCAACGCCATTTGTCACAAGTACGTATTTTAGTGCCGTTTTAGTTCTAAGTTCAAATACTTTTTAATGATTTTGGTCACGGTGTTGGCCTTTCTCGTGACAATTACACGGAAGACCACAAGGAAAAGAAAAAAAAAGGATTTGGATTAGAACACTTTAAGAAAAAAATTTTTTTTTATTTAAACCTGAGTTTTTGTGTAGGACATACAAAAAGTTGGCAAATTTTGCTGGTGAATTTATATGTATTTTTTTTTTTTTTTAACTTTATGTTTTTGGGTCTTTTGAAAACAAAATGTTCCTTCTTATAATGTTGTTTTTTAGAACCCTACAGTCCACAGAATTTCCAGGTTTCAATGATGGGCCCGACCTTTGCTGTGTTAAGTTGGGAACCGCCAAGGGATGGCGGGATCTTTGACACGTACGTTGGTTTGTTTATGTTACCACGAAAAATACATCTGTTTGGGTGCGCAACAACCGACAATGCAATCTGGTGAAACAGAAAAGTTTTGATTCATTACGAAAAAACAAACGAGTATTTGGTAAACGAATAAACGCTGTCGTCATCATCGGGAACATACAAATACTGGCTTTCATCTTCTTTTCAGACTATTTTATGTGAATTCTGTACCTAACATAAGAGTTGAAAGCAGCAAGTTTATAAAAACACACACACGTTTTTCAACATAAGACCGCGATTTGTTGGAAGGCTGAACATGCTAAAAAGCCACTCTGCATAGATCACAGAGAAAGTTTATCCACATATTGCCAATCAACTACTTGGGAGCAAAAGGGGTGTTGGCTCAGAGTCACTATCAATACAAAGACTACTATTAATCTGGCTACACTAGCCTATACGGTCGATATTCTGTAACCAGACCAAGTTTGGCTGCAATTTCATCACCACCCCGTTTGTTCCAGATACGAAGTGACGTACCAAGCAGTTTTTCCGGAGAGCAACGACACCAGTGTCACCGCTTTGAACTCCAGTGACTTCACCTACAGTGGGGTAATTGTGGTCGACAAAGATGAGACTGGTTTAACTCTTGACAACCTCGAACCTCACTTAACCTATGCTGTGCAACTCACCTGCGTCAGCAATCACGTGACAGAGAACGGCAACCAATCAGCGACTAGTTATGAACGAACACTTGTGACGGAGACATGTTAGTCCCAGTTTTTTTTTTTAGTGGAGTGTTTATGAAATGTTCAGTTTTTTTCAGTGTTGTTCCAAAATGTTAACCTTGTTTCAAAAAGAAAGTATACTTAATTTTCGGAACAACTCCTGCTTTAAATAGCTCTGTGGTTTACTGAAGGCCCACTACTGCTCAAAGGTTCACAATTTTGAAACCAGTATCCTATGGTGTTTCTTCATTGTTTTTTTAGTGGTGAGCCCGCCACGTGACGTGCACGTTGTTGGATCGGATGAAACCAGTTTTCGGCTCACATGGACTAAAGCGATCGGAAAAGTCGACGGTTATGCGATAACTGTCATTAGCAAAACTCTGAAAAACCTGTAAGTGTTTAAACCACATCTGAGCCTAATTTCAATTTTGAACTGAATCAGAGGAGAATAAGGAAAACTTTTTTGCGTGGGGGACGCCAAAGCTGTTTTTTCTAAAGTCAGGTTTCTTTAACACTGTATGATGTGCTTTGTATATTTGTTTGTGGTTTGTGCAGGATTCGGATTTAACCTAAAACCTCACAAATTTTTAACGTTTAACCACATTAGTGTCTAACATTTTTTCCCCTTTGCCTGATGTCTTAAAGTAAAAGGTTTAAGATAAAAACAACTTAAACTATTTAAAAATATAAACATATTTCTTAATCAAAGCTTCGATTTTTTNTCGAAAGATACAGTCATGTAAAACGAATGTGGCCAATTTTTGTCGGTAATTTAGGTGTTAAATATTGATGGTTTGCAAGGCACAGTGGCAACCTGTGCTACAAATTTCTTTTCAGTTAGTTTCATTTCAAATTAAGAATTATCGAAAATTCATTATGTTTGCTTACCAACATTACATAGCTTACTCTGTTCATTCGAGTAAGACATGCTACTTTGAAGTTGATCTTCGTTATTCATGTTAACTATAAACGTTGTAATTGTGCCTCTTTTGTGAAACTTGATTTAACAGGTGTTCATTAGCAACGCTAGTTGGTTGCGTGGCTGACAATTTTGTGAAACAAAAGAGTGCCAACAGACTTTCTCTAGATTGAAAAGGGGTCAAATGACGCCGATTGTTTATTTTCTTTCGTCTATAACAAAATTAAAACATATTTAAGCAACAATCGAACAAAAATCCAGGTAGAAACTCCTAAGAACTACTTGTTTTGTAAGGTTGCGTCCGCAAAGAAAGGTTTGATGAGGACGTAAAAAGATTAACGATTTTTTTTTCAAGGTCCCACTCCGGTGTTACCCAACCAAATCTTCACATCGCTCCCTGAAAACACTTCAGTTGAAATCGTCCTGCTTCGAACGTCACCGAATGATGGAGGAATTTTCGACGGGTTCAACCTCACCTTTAGAGCGACAGGTAATTTAGCCTTTGATGGAAACTCTTTACTCTTCGACTTCTGTGTTTGTCTAAAAACTTTGCATGTTTTATCCCTTTTTTTAAAAATATCATCCAAAACGTTGCAAAACAAGTAAATGCTTCCTCGCAAAATGGCTTTTTAAATTTTTGATGTTTTAGAAAAAGGCTTTTACTTCTGCACAAAAGCATTTTTTATTTTTGTACCGTATTATAATCATTTACACTCAAGATGCGCATTTTTTAACAAGTTTTATGTGTCTTCGTCATCAGTAAATCTGCATCCAAAAACTTGCATTCTGTTCCAGTGTTCTTACATTCTATTTTGCTATCAAGTTACTTCAAAAAAACATTAAGACTTTTGTATATGCCAGGGGAGATTTGTAATAAATATTAAAGTCTAAAAAGGTTATCAATTGTAAGAGCTTATGTACTGATACAAACATGCAATTTAGTAACTAAATTTCCAGTGGATTTCCGCAATGAACATCAATTAAAGAGATCCGTATAAAAAAAAGGATGCGAATCACTGGCCTAAGTTTAATATATTCCTTTTTAGAACACCCAGAAACCTTATACTGGAGAATCCCCGTCGAGAACTCGGATGTTTCTTCGGCAACGGACATCGTTACGGGTCTCACACCAGGCAGAACTTACAGACTGACGGTTTTCACAACCAGCGAAAACGTCACGAGTTTTCCAGTCCGAGCAGATACAATTATCAGAACAAGTAAGCTCCAGTTTGTTTGCTACAACAATTACATAGTTATTACCGCGTTAACGTATCCACCTTGCTGAAATTAATGCTTAAGGCCCGCTTAATGCACTGAAAATGTTTTGAACATTGTGTTTGCCTATTTTAAAACTCAACTGCCAGAGAGCTTGTATGAAGTGAACACAGTGTATTTTTGTCCGATGATGACAGCAGCGATTGTTGAAACGTTTGCATTGCAATATATTTTACAAAATATTTTCATATTTGCGTATTTTGAAGTTTTACGTTCCTCTCCAAAGAAACAAAAGTGACATAAATTGATATTTTTAGATTTGAAACCACTGGTCTACCTAAAAAGACACTTATCATGAACAACCTAACTATAAAGTGGAAATTGCTTCTCTCGAATCATAAAATTCTTGCCTGTTTGGGATCCACTCGCTTATAAATGGTAGAAACCTTGATTAGCCGCATCACGCTTGACTGGCTACCCCTACTTTTCAGAACCCGCCTCCCCTACACCGCTACGTTACACACTTCGCACCGAACGCGACATCATGTTGGAATGGGACGCGGTGCCTGGAGACATCGACGGGTACCTGGTCACGTGCACGGGCGTGGAGAGGGCGTGTCAACCAGAGTTCACAAAGGTCAAAAGTGACGTACGCGAGCTTGCCTACGAGGGACTTACGCCCGGTGCTGAGTACAACTTTACTTTGAGCGTAGAGCGAGGACTGATCAAAAGCAGGAAGAGTTCCCTTGGCGTTAGGACAAGTAAGGAGGACAATGATGTGTTTTAAGTCCAACGCGTGCTTTGTTTTTTAGTTAAAACGAAGTAACGAAATATTTGTTTTTTAATTTTTGCCCTCTATGGGCGGAACAACGCCTGAATGCGTTACGCTCCCAATGAGTCCACCGTTTATGTCGGTGCAACATTTCAGAGATAACAATTTCTATCAAGACGTTACAAAACATAGAAAACGCCCAATAGAGTTTGGAGTAGCGAATTGTCGGAACTGTTGTAACGTTCAAATTCGCCAAGGATAAAATTGCCTTTGTCTAAGTTTATAGGTAACAGTTACACCGCAACACACCAAGCATCGTTCCGCGGAACACCGGTTGTGGAGCTCTGTGCTATTCAAACCACATAACTTTCTGCATTTCGGATCTAACCCTCATCAACGTGTTTTCTATAGAACCCAATCAACCAGCAGAGTCGGGCCTTAATTATCCGGAACCCCGGAACGTGACGTCATTTCGCCTGACGTGGGCCAACCCCAGTGACGTATTTGACGCTTATCGCGTCCTTTACACCCCTCGAACGAACGGCATCAACGTCACGAGCTACGCAACGGCCGGTGACGTCATCATTCCGTCTGGAAGTGACGCAGCCGATGATTTGGTGACGACAACCCTCAGCGAGTTGACTCCTGGTCTGACTTATGACGTCAGCGTGACGACACTAAGCAGTGACGTCAGCAGCACGCCGCTTGATTTTGTGCGAGCTACCCGTAAGTGTGTCTGACATCTTAATTTGAAAGCTTACAGACAACGGCAGTGCCTGTGTCATGTTTTTTCTGCAGCGATTGTATGACGTCACATTTTGTGCGTATTTCTATGTTTGTTGCTATAGCGATTTGCCGTCGATCAAAGGTGAAGATTAAGGTGGACACATGTAACTTAGATACGTGTCGCTTTACCTTTGAGTTAATTTATTGTAAGAAATCAGTAGCAAGGCAGCTAAACTCCTGTCGTTCTGTGCAGTACCGGAATCTGTTGAAGAACTGGAGGCCGATGATATTGGGGAGACTTGGTCGTTGCTGTCATGGCAACCGGGGAATGGAGGTTTTGTTGCTTTTCAGGTAAGATTGGTCGAAGTTGATCAAGTAAGCCATCCAACATGTTTCCGTCACTCAGGTTTCGTTGCACGACGTATCCGATTTTATTTCGGTCGAGATCGAGTCGGTTAACGTCACTACCGCCTTCTACAACGTCACATCCATGCAACCTTCCTCTCTGTATCTCGCTGCTGTGATGACGTTTGCCGCTGATGACGTCAGCGCTTCTCAGAGTGTTTTTATTCAAACTCGTAAGCTTTGGATATTTAATCAGCAATTTCGTCACCAATATTGACGATTTTTTCATTTTTTTCTCAAGGACCCCTCCGACCTCGTGACGTAGAGGTCCGTGACGTAAACGAGACGTCATTCAGAGTCACGTGGTCACGTCCGTCGTCAAGGCACGATGATTTTGCCCTACAACTCTTCAGGCTCGACTACAAGGATGACGACAGCTATGACGTAGTAAAGTCGGGTGACGTCATTTCGACGACGATGACCGGTTGGAATTTTGATGACCTCATTCCCGGGGCTGCGTACCGCGTTGCTATAGAGACGACCTTCAACAGGACAAGAAGTTATCCTGTGATGGTTGACACATTCTTATGTGAGTAACTGTAGAATTTATTGTTGTGCGCACCAAACAAAACATGAGTGAATAAGTTAAACAAAACGGGATTTTTTTTTCTAAATTATTGAGAGTACAGGTTCAGTAAGGTCATTATACAATTTTATTTTATTTTTTACAATTCTAGTTTCTATGTATGTGTGTGCACGAAGCAAAACATTAATTATTTTAAACGTTGCGTATAGGTCAAATGTGTAATAATGTAATAACGATAAATAATTGTTAGTGGAAGTGCAGATTTCAGTTGTAAAATCTGTCTAGTCGTTCCGAACAGCCTATTTACAAGAATAAGGTCTTTCGTACAATGATAATGCCATATTTTACTTTGTTTTGCCGTTTTTCTATTATTATATTTGCCGTAACTATATCTTGTTGCCATTTTGCGGACAAATCTACTTTTACAAAAAATTGTATATCTTCTGACAGACCCTGTGGCAGTTCCGCCGATATCGGTAACTATGGTAACGGCAACCGCTATCAACATCACGTGGGAACGTCCTCGCGGCGTGATTGGTGGATACCAAGTACAATGGGAACCGACGTATGGAGAGGTGACAACATTTCACTAGCAGTGTCTGAATGTTTATTTGTTGGCTTGAAAAACTAACACAGTATTTGGCCTCGTTTTGGGTTTTGGGCACCATACGATTACTGTTTGTTTACCACACAATCTTGTAGACGTTTCCGGAATTGCTGTTTTAGGACTAAAAATGGCATCAGCGATTATTGAAACGTTCGCACTACATTAGGGCTTCCTAAACTTTTTGATCTGCGACCCCTTTTGATTTCTAAATTTTTTTGTGCCCGTTAATTTTTGACGAAAACAAAACAGTTCGAAACCTATCATTTGTTGAAAGAATACTACTACAAAGCAAAATCCAATATTCATTTTCATTTGCAACACTTTGTGGAAAATTGGTTTACTCGGGACCCACAAAACTTGTTGCACCACCCCCTGAAGGGTCGCGACCCTTAGTTTGGGAAGCTCTGCTTTACATACAAGCTCTCTGGCACATATGTTTGTAATAAATCTTCCCTTAAAGTCTGGTGTCTTATGTTCCTGAGAGTAAAATGCCACAACCCCACCGTTACAAAGCCTGCGTTGATAATTAAACTGCATGTTAGGGGTTAGCAAGCTTTTCCTGGCCCCGGGCCAAAACCAAGAACAGCAAGGTTGTAGCGGCTCGTGTTAATTTTCCACTTTTCCTTCCGTTCCCTGCACTGTATACAGTGTTGTTGACGAAAACATTTATTCGCGCATGCGCACAGATGAAGTTCGGCACAGTGAATCATAGCTTTGTTTCTACCCACAAAGTACAATCCCTCGTGAGGTATTTTCAAAGGTCGACTTGGTGGGCCCAATTTGCCCGGAGAGCTGCAGATTACCGACACCTGTCGTTTATAAATTAATTACAAATCATGTTTACATTCACGTACTTCTATGTTTTAGGTGTCTGTTGCAGGAGAAGAAGCAAGACTTAGCGACTTGACACCAGGAGTGACGTACCAAATCGACGTGTTTACGTTAAGCGCAAATTCGCCGCTGCGCAGTCGAACTTCTGCGCAGTTGCCAGTAGCGACCAACGAGTCACGTGAGTTTGTAGATAATTATACCAAGGCCTCGATCCTGACATTATAAAACGTTATCAATGTTTTTTTGGGAGCTAGGGATAATAAACCATGTCTGTCTGCTGGAAATCAAAGCTCACTTTGAATTACTGATAATGGCAAGAGTTATTGCCGAAACGTTTAATTAATAAAGAATGCCGTTTTTACCAACCAATTGGGCCAGCTTTCCATAGTTGGACCACAAAACAAGAATTTGCTGTGGATAGGTTGAGAACTATTGGAATAGAGTAAAAACTGCATAGTCCCACTTAGTTTGCTAAATCTGGTATTCTGTTTTAGCACCGAGCGAACCAGAGCATTTGTCCCTGTCATCGTTGGAAGCGGCCACCATGCAGGCATCATGGGATGGACCACAACATCCAAATGGACAGATTTTGTATTACACGCTGCAGTTTAGACAGGTTTGTTACAGTTTCGTGTTTACAGTCAAAATTAGACACTTTTGCCGAGGCATTGATAAATAAGTTGCAGCCGTAACTGCTTTCATACTTACATGCGCAGGTGTTCAACATACTTTGGACTATTTTAATCGTCTCTGCTCCGAACAAAAAACACTAAACATTATTTTGTGAAGCTTTTCGTGACAAGCATACAGCACTGAAAAACCGACAACCTCATTTCTGTTAAATTCTGCTGTATGTTTCATTGTTATTCCCTCAATTGCGATCATACCCCGACATGCAAAGTCTAGTACAAATCAAAACCACCTAACTTAAAACTGCGCCAGTTCTTCCCACATCCGAGCGAGGAGTTTGGCGAGGCCAACGTCACCGCCCCGCTCACAGATCACGTGATCAGTGACGTAGAACACGGCGCGACATACTACGTGAAGGTTGCGGCAGTGAACTCGGCAGGCCCGGGCCCGTTTACCGATCTCGAACGAGTCAAAGTGCAGGAGTCGCTCTCAGGTTTGAAGCATCGTCATTACGTCATCCTTCATCCTCACGTCATCGTGATATCACGTTTCATCATGGGTTGAAAAATTTGCAGATGGATTTCAAGATCTAAACATTTCTGTTACGTCATTTTCGCTGTTCATCCATGCATGCGTCACCGTGACGTTATTCGTAGCGTCATTCATGGAAACAATTTATTGTATATTTATGGATTTTGAGTCAAAATCATGACTAAGCTTTTATTTTTAAAATTCGTCAATGGCTGATATTCCCTTGTGATATTTTCAGGCCCTGTAAGTAATCTGGAAGCATCTGCACTCAGCTCA
>QXVZ01003610.1:0-18287 GCA_008931825.1 Phallusia fumigata
TGACCTCATGTGACCCCGTACGGCCCCAAATGACCTACTTTTTTCCATATTTGACCTCATGTGACCTCGTATCCCCCCAAATGACCTTTGTATGACCCCGATATATCGTTTTTTCATCTGAACTCTCGTGATCCCGTACGACCCCAAGTGACCGAATCTTTTTTGATATTTCACCTCATGTGACCTCGTATGACCCCAAATGACCTTTGCGTGATCCCGATATATCGTTTTGTTACCCATATGACCTCACGTGACCCCGTGCGGCCCCAAGTGACCTACTTTTTTCGATATTTGACCTCATGTGACCTCGTATGACCCCAAATGACCTTTGCGTAATCCCGATATATCGTTTTGTTACCCATATGACCTCACGTGACCCCGTACGGCCCCAAGTGACCTAATTTTTTCAATATTTGACCTCATGTGACCTCGTATGACCCCAAACGACCTTTGTATGACCCCGATATATCGTTTTTTACCCAAATGACCTCACGTGACCCCGTACGGCCCCAAGTGAGCTACTTTTTTCCATATTTGACCTCATGTGACCTCGTATGACCACAAATGACCTTTGTATGACCCCGATATATCGTTTTTTTACCCATATGACCTCATGTCACCCCGTACGGCCCCAAGTGACCCACTTTTTTTCAATATTTGACCTCATGTGACCTTGTATGACCCCAAATGACCTCGTATGACCCCGATATATCATTTTTTTCCCCATATGACCTCATGTGACCCGGTACGGCCCCAAGTGACCTACTTTTTTTCCATATTTGACCTCATGTGACCTCGTATGACCCCAAATGACCTTTGTATGGCCCCGATATATCGTTTTTACTCATTTGAACTTATGTGACCCCGTACGGCCCCAAGTGACCTATTCATTTTCAATATTTGACTTCATGTGACCTCGTATGAGCCCAAATGACCTTTGTATGACCCCGATAAATCGTTTTTTTGCACATATGACCTCATGTGACCCCGTGCGGCCCCAAGTGACCTACTTTTTTTTCGATATTTGACCTCATGTGACCTCGTACGACTCCAAATGACCTCGTATGACCCCGATATATCGTTTTGTTACCCATATGACCTCATGTGACCCCATACGGCCCCAAGTGACCTACTTTGTTTCAGTATTTGACCTCATGTGACCTCGACCTTTGTGATGGCTTAAGCCCTTTAGGGACTAATGTTTTACTCTACTTTACCCCATGAAACCTTCTATTATCCCAAATGAACTTTTTATGACACCTCTATTTGTTTTTTTGGTTTTACCTGATGTGACGCCCTAAGGCCCCTGCGACCTAATTTTTTACCCATTTGATCTCCTTTGACCTTTGTATGACAAATGTTTTAATTTTTTCATTTAACCTAATGTGACCCCAAATGATCTTTGTTTGTCCGTGGTATTTTGCTTCTTTTACCAATTTTACATCATGTGTGCCCGTATGTCCCTCATGAGTACATAAAAACGGGTTACCTCAGTTGTTTGGCACGGATAGTTTTACAAGAGTGTAAGTGCAATTTAAGTTGTCAAAAATAGCAATTAGGAAATGGAATGGGTGCACTTCAATCAAAACAGTGGTGTTTAGAGTTCGCTAGACACTTAAACAAAAGTAAATAATTGACACTCAATGGTAACAAAAGGTAAAAAGACTTAATTACCACAACAGCAATTCCATCAGTGTTTAATGATGTGGTAAAAAAATTGGCCACATAACGAACAAAAGCAAACCAGTCTTTTTTTCATGCAAAAACATCAGAAAAAAATGCTCGCGAAACATCAAAGGGAAGGTGGAATGTAACTTTTTAAGGTGCCCAACCTCTTAAGCAACAAAACACTGCTTTAGCAATGAAACTTTAGCAAACACCTTTAATGATAAACAAATAAAAGAAAACTTTGACTTCAACTGTTTTGTTACCAAAAACCTAAAACTGACACAAAATCCCTAGTAAAGTTGGCTTTTAAACATCTAATGAGCCATCACAGCAACCACACAGCAGATATGACCATAATATATACAAAAACACAGATAAGACAAATAAGAAATTACCTTGGTGCAATGTTTGTATGTCCAACAGATTCGAACTTCCTTGAGCTTTTGACATTAAAATGAATCCGATTGTAGTTTGAATGTCAAAAAAAATTCAGGATTCCACATGTTTGAAAAAAGTGGCAGTTGTTTTCTAAAATCCACAAACGTAGCGTTAATATCGTCCTAAAAACAATGTCTGATGCCGTCTAGCACTATAAAACGCTACACTTTAAATACAATCTGTCGCGTATTAAAAGCTACATAAATCATATAATAAAACGAAAATTCTGTTAACTATTTCGCACCAGTCTAATATTCGATACATTTCGTAAATTCCCTTCGTTTAACCCGAAACACTAATACATACAGCATACACTTAAACTACTTAGCATCACCCCGTCTGAAACATGCGTTTTATGGACGCGTGACTAGCTAACTGAAAAGTTTTTGGCCTATAAAGTGTACACATCAAATAAATACAAGTATTAAATTTGTCTGTACAAAACTCTCTTGACAAAGCTAGAGTTCTGCTACAACGCCCAAATTAGGCGCAGGCAACTAGCATTTGGAAACTGGTCATTTCTGTACATAGTATGGAACAACTGTAGTTGTCTTATCCACGTTGGAACTCGATAATAAAAAAGCAAAGCGCTGCTCACCATTTGTAAAGCGTGTTGCACTTTAGGGCTTGTAATCACAGCGCTATAAGCTTCCGGCAAAACCAAATTAAGGGGATCGCAAACGTTTCAAGATTAAAAGCAGCACCTTTTGACAACACAGTGGTACAGCAAAGACAGATCTAGACCCCGATAAGAACAAGCACTTCTAGTGTCCCTCTCAGTGGAATCAACTTTAACTGTGTTGCGCTGCCTTTCAGTTGTTTGGGGGCGTGACTCTAATTATCTCTTACCGAACTATTATAGTACCAAGAGTCACAAACCAGCTGGAAGCGATCGGGCGGATTAACAATTACGCAAATCGGCATCAATATAAACACCAGCTGACCACGTTAACAAGGGCATTTATACTTTACACGACAATGTCTTACCGGAATAGGTACAGATTGTCCGAAAACGACGCAGCAGTGTTTCACAGTCGAATTCACTGTTAATACGAAAAAGTTCCAATAACTAGCGATCCAAATAAGTGTATGGCGGATAACACACAGGTGCTTACCGGTATAGAAATGCACAACTCGAACGTCGGGTAGCAGTGTAATATACTATTCAGTGCAGTATTGCTTATACTTAATCGCCTAAACACAAAAACAAACATAACCGGGTAAAGCAGGGTGCCTCCACAACTTCCATTCACTAATGTACACGAGGCAATCACGCTGCCTTGCAGTGATGTCGGTAAAACAATGCCAAGGTTGTGACGTCACTAAACTCAATAGTGACAGAAAATTACACAGGGTTGCGCAACCTGGCGACAATTTACAGACCGGCGGGAAAACATAGAAGGCATAAACATATGTACAGCGATGTTACAAAGAGAATGTCATTAAATCTCGGAACCAAGATAATCAAAATTATTTCGTTGTAGATAATGTTTTGTGCCCTATATTTTCATGTTTTGTTTGAGTAAGTCCAATTTAAAACGTTTCCACGGAACAAGACAATAATGGCTAGATATTGCGAGCACTTGGCGGATGATTTACTAAGAGCCTTATACGATGACTTTAAGTAACATAGCTGAACGGTTAAGTACAAGTAAATTCAACAGTCGCCTTATGTACAGTCGCAGTAGAGTAGGCAACAAGTTTGTGCCCTTTATTCGCCCGCAACTTTTTAAACAGCTTCGTTGTTGGCACTTTTTAATCCACCTATTGTCCCTAATAAATTGCTGCAATTATATTTCGAGAATAGACTCATTTTGTCGTTGTTTAACAATTCAAATCGGGTTGAGTCAAACCGGGTGGAATATTTGACATTTTCCAGTTTCGTATCCCGCACTTGGCGTCAACGATCGTCGGCTGCACGTTCGGAACACAATAATTTTTGTCATGTTCAAGAAGTTTGTATCCGAATCCTTTTGTGTAAATAGCTGGTTTTCATAATGCATTTTGCTCGTACGTCCTCAGTAAAAGATTGGTTAAAACGACTTCACAATATAAAAGCTTGTACATTGTTGCGTGAAAAAACGCCGATACCAACAGAAAATGTAGTAACCTTATATTTTAGCAAGAAAAAGTATGTCGTATGACAAGTTTTTTTCCCATATTTGGCTGTTGTTTCAGTGTTATAATATGTGTTATGTTATAAGAATCATCAGTTCCTCACTGCAATTAAATGAGAGCCGCTGAAAGAATGATGGTTATAAGAGCTGCGGTTAACAATGGTTCTGGCTACCGCCTGCTCAAATCAACTTTTTTTTGTCCCTTATCAAAACCGGGTTTCGGACTTGGTTGTTATTTTAAAGCATAAAGCATAAATTTTGAACCCAGATTTTTACCATTTAGATAGGTGGTTTAGTATTCATGTCGCATGTTTGATGTAAACAAATTTAAAAACAAGACATGTGTCCTAAAATATCCAAATATAGGATTCGGTTTACCTTTAGGTTTCAGTTTCTTTTTAAAGTCATTTTTTTACAGCTTCACGGAACGCACAAATGCTGTCGCTCGGCGCAGTGCGGCTGATTGAAGGCAGGGTGTTAGCCGTAGATCCAGAAATTTTAGCTGGTACGTCTACCACTACGCAAACTGNAGAAATGCACAACTCGAACGTCGGGTAGCAGCGTAATATACTATTCAGTGCAGTATTGCTTGTACTTAATCGCTTAAACACAAAAACAAACACAACCGGGTAAAGCAGGCTGCCTCTACAACTTCCATTCACTAATGTACATGAGGCAATCACGCTGCCTTGCAGTGATGTCGGTAAAACAATGCCAAGGTTGTGACGTCACTAAACTCAATAGTGACAGAAAATTACACAGGGTTGCACAACCTGGCTTCAATTTACAGACCGGCGGGAAAACATAGAAGGCATAAACATATGTACAGCGATGATACAAATAGAATGTCATTAAATCTCGGAACCAGGATAATCAAAATTATTTCGTTGTAGATTATGTTTTATGCCCTATATTTTCATGTTTTGTTTGAGTAAATCCAATTTAAAACGTTTCCACGGAACAAGACAATAATGGCTAGTAAACAGACGAATACTAAGAACTCAGATAATCGTTTTGACGCTCAAGTGCAAATATAAATTAGTTATTTTCTTTTGCAATATTGTAATTATTAATAAACATTAATGGCATAATTTACAGATATTGCGAGCACTTGGCGGATGATTTACTCAGAGCCTTAAACGATGACTTTAAGTAACATAGCTGAACAAAATGTTTCTTAAGGAAAAATCGGACGAGTATGAGCGGTTAAGTACAAGTAAATTCAACAGTCGCCATATGTACAGTCGCAGTAGAGTAGGCAACAAGTTTGTGCCCTTTATTCTCCCGCAACTTTTTGAACAGCTTTGTTGTTGGCACTTTTTAAACTAACACCATAACCGAATCTCGACAGATCCTTTAATGACATCACTTCCTTGTTTCCCTGGAAACGAATGTGTCACGTCGGATGGTCGGTGAAATCGTCGTGATGGTTCTGATTATCACAGCGCGAATCTTTTAAGTTGGTTCTGGCTACCGCCTGCTCAAATCAACTTTTTTTGTCACTCATCAAAATGTATTTCGGTGCAACAACTACCACCCATACGCCGGGTTTCGGACTTGGTTGTTATTTTAAAGTATAAAGCATAAAGTTTGAACCCAGATTTTTACCATTTAGATAGGTGGTGTAGTATTCATGTCACATGTTTGATGTAAACAAATTTAAAAACAAGACATGAGGCCTAAAATATCCAAATATAAGTTTCGGTTTACCTTAAGGTTTCAGTTTCTTTTTAAAGTCATTTTTTTACAGCTTCACGGAACGCACAAATGCTGTCGCTCGGCGCAGTGCGGCTCATTGAAGGCAGGGTGTTAGCCGTAGATCCAGCTCAAGAAATTTTAGTTAGTACGTCTACCACTACGCAAACTGAAAAAGAGCAAATTACTGCAACTGATTCGCAAAGTAAACATCCTATTTCGGAAACTAGGGCTGTTATCAAACAATCAAATATTTGATATTTTAACATTTTTACTAATTTTAAAAATCATAAAATATTTTTTAACTAATTTTAAACAATCAAATAATATTTAATAAGATTGTTTAGTTAAAATGTAAAATTTGGATTATGTGTGACTTATACACGTTTAAGTCCAATTCCTTTACCTATCGACTTTAACACTTCGTTGCCGAAAACGTTACTTTATGACTTTTTCATGAAATGGGAATTAGATTTCGAACAAAGACTTCATGTCTATCCAAAGCTTGGTAGATGGGTCGCAGAAAATCGTAGTTTTTCTGATGTACTGTTTCAAGAATGACGTTATAAGGGCTCGAATATCATCATCGAAGCAAAACTGGAATGTGAGCTTAGGAGCTCAAACGACCATGAATACCGAAACTACCACACGTGAAGGAAGAAATTTTGCTGGCGACGTACGAACCTAATTTCTGTTTACATCGTCTATCAGAGTGTTTATACGCTACATATTGCCTGTAAGTCGTAAAGTTTTAAAAATACTTGTAAAACGCGTAACTATGCATGTAATATTGTTTTCAAAACCTTTGCAAAGGGGGCCATAATCACCTCTGAGCTGAGCTAATTCAAAAGTTCAAGATCAGTCTGGCAAATATCAGTCACCAGGAAAGCGAGAATTTTCTTTTATGATTATTCGGTCAATAAACCGACGACCAGCCGGCGATGTTTGGTCGCGAAAAAAAGAACAAAAACTGCACACAAAACAAGGGGCTGTGCGGAATGCCTTCACATATGGGTGACTGCGCGGGGTCGGGGAAAATCCTTGGGGTTGGATGCCAAGCAATCTGCAGTCAAAAGCAGCAGAGCCAAACAAAAACACATTTGACTGGCACATCAAAGGTCATAGGAATGGCGAAAAGTTTCGTGACGTAACAAACAGACGAGAAAGGTCGGATTTGTACAGGGTTTCGACAAAGGAGAAAAGACCCTCTTTCAGAGCCTGCCACGGTGTCAGAATCGCATAAGAGTATTAAGGTAAGAAATACAAACTGGACGTGTGTCTGTAGTAATAGCAATGAGATGTCAGAGAAATAGAAATTAATGCACAAACAAAGCAGCGACAGTGAATTTGAGACCGAAACCTAGTAGAGCAACAAAGACTAGAAACATCTTAAAGACCAGATGCGTTTAACTTCGGGTCTGATCTTTACTGAACGAAAGGAAATGTTTAATGGTATAAGTAACAACCCTCGCGCAAGCTTAGTATATACAAAATGAAAATATATCGCACCTGCTTTTTGGTCTGGCAGGATTCTTCATGTACAACTGGTTTGGTTAACGTGGGATATGTGAGAAAAATGGGACAAAAATACTTTGGGTGCAAGTAATTTTACAGCAGGGCCACTTAAATTTTATGTATAATACTACCAAAACAATACCGCACACCAGTAAAAGTAAATAAACTGTTCTTATCTGTCACGGGAGCACACGACAACGTAGCAATGACGTGACAGTGACGTCATTCAATTCACGTCACTGGCGGTAGGGGGTTTCCTTCACAGAAATCCTTCCAAAAACAGTAGCGTTTTTTTTTGTGTCTGTCAAAAAAATTGTCAGCAACAACTTTCGTCAACTCCGACAACGCCCAAAAATATCATCTCAATGTCGTCACAAAGCGCACTTGATGACGTCATCGGGCACATGGACGCTAGGTAGAACCAGCCGTGGTAATGACAGTCGACTGCATGGCGGCCAGGGGGCTGGTAACGGGGGCTTCAGTGAACGAATCGGGGTTGACTGGGTTTGGTCCATCGTCGCAGTACTTTCGTTTGTTAGATCGACTTGTTTCTTCGTTGTTTGTTTCATCTTCATCCTCGCTCTGTGATGATGAGTCGTAATCTACGTCGTTAGTGATTTGCATCATCTCTTGCTCTGCACGGTGTAAATACAGATTTAGTGGTGTTGGTTGTTCGTAAAGCTTAAAGGTTCTACTCTAAGCCCAAAGTTGACACCAACGGAAAAAGAAAACAACAATTACTTGTTAAACACTGTAGTGATAGATGCACGCAACAACAGAACGCACAATATTTTTACAAGGAAAATAGTTTTTAGGAGTACAGGAAACTTTCGACTTGTGATTTTTTATTAAGACACAAAGCAGTGTATTCTCTTAGAAGAGTTTTCATGTCTAACCCAAACTGTTAGTTTTCTCTTTCCTAACCAACTAAGCATCCCTTTTCATTATGCTTCTCAAAAAATCATTATGTTCGTGATAAACAACGCAGCAAAAAAAATTCATCAGCCCGTAGCATGACTAAACAGGATATCACCCAACCTGTGATACTGGGTTTCCTGACAAGTGCGGCTGAGGTGCGGGCCAATATCGATTTCTTCAATCTATCGAGGGTGTAGTCAGACACCGAGGACCCTGTTCTGTAGATGGCCCTGTGGACATAGGGCGGCTTGTTTTCTGCATCAGCGTCCTCCTCGTCATGGCGCAGGGTCTGGGTGACGGGGACGGATGTTGAACGCACGAGTCTCTTGTTGGACGAACCGTTGATGTCTGAATTAGTGACTTGGCGTTAGGAAGTGAATGTATTTAGCTGTACACCGGGCCCTAGGCAGGCGTGATGTCGTATTAGTGCAGTAGTTAAAAAACATGCCACCTGTGGTGCGATACGATACCCTTATCTAATATCAAAACGATGCCCCTTTTCGCCCAAAGCTAAACTGCAGGCACCGCCACCAACTGAGTCCTGATTATTAAAATCCCCACTAAAAAATCATGCACCTAGAAAGCAACTTGTCTTATTTTAATGTACTCACCAGACGTAGTTGGCAGCATTAGATGTTTTAAACCAGGATCAACCCTCAGCCTCTTTTGCTTCGTAGCTGTAAACGCGCTGTCACGAGATGGCACGAGAGAGTTATTTCCGAATCCAGGCTTTGCCATCGGCGGCCCAATGCGAGTGTATTTTTTGCCTTCTTTCTCCACCATAGTCACCTGAGATAGAGAGTGAGAGAAAACCATTTTAGAAGTTTGTAATTCGAGATACATGGGTGGCGGAAACCAAGCTATATTTGTGCGGCATTGAGGTCGTAAGCGTAACATGATACGTCACGCCGATTCCGCGCTATAATTAACCACTATTAGGCCAGAGGGCAATATTGAACCCAATTCACCTTCGACGTGTGTTCTCCAGACTGTTTTTCGGCCTCTTCATCATTGGGATTCGAACCCGGCTCTTCTAAATTGTTTCCAGTCGAGTCAGCATCGCCCATTGCAACGTCAACTAGGGAAAGATCTTTAACGTGGTTGGCCGCGGCCGTGGCTCCGCCGCTATCGCTGCGCATGGCGTCATCGTGCGTTGGCCCACCGGCGTCGGATGGGGTCTGGATATGATCCCTAGGTGACTTATTGGTGGTAAGATTTGGCGTGGTCGATGTGACGTGTGATTTACTGTTTGTCGATGAAGCCTAAATGACAAAAAATGTTTGATGTTAGCAAATCAAAATGGATTTGTGTTCATTTGTATGACTATAAGAACGTCGGCCATGTTTTAAGTATCAATATCACACACCCTGTGCAGCTAACTAGGTACAGCGTCACTTCAGAACATGCTGAAGCCGCAGGTTCAAACCTAACCACGGGCGAAAGTCCGTGCCTTGTTAAGGAATCTTTCAATACGACTATGTTCATCAATACGACTAGAGATGTTTGTTGCACGATCAACCAATTGTGCCGGTGTCGACAGTTAGTACCAAAGGTCATATATTCACTCAAACGCATGTTTAACTAGAGAGGTGGCGTTCTCCATATTTTCATTCCACATACACTACCACCTCAGAATGATGTTCTCGAACATATACCATTTTCTTTATTACATAGGATATATTTTCAATACCCACATTACATTGGGTCCCTTATTCCCTTGGCATTTTATAACATGATTGTTTCTGCTAGCATAAACATATGGGTCCCCACACACATGCAATTTCTGAATAGTAGTGATGTTTTTAGAATGTGATCAGTTTAAAAATCAGTTTTACAAATTTAAAAGTAAAGATTTCCATTTATAATTTAACTAAATCATTTCCTACATCATGTCAATTTCAATCTCAATGTCAAAAGCATGAACTAAACCCCACAGTTACACTAACCAATAGTTTGACCTGCAGTGACCTTTGGTCAGGCCGTAGTAACCTACAAACTCTAAACGACCCTTTCCAACGTGGTTTCAGCAATGCGCTACAAATCCAACAACAACATTGCGCTTTTTGACCTACCAAATATAAGCTTACATGCTACTGTACAAGAGAGTGCAACTGTAAATTAAAAATTGGTGGGAAAACAAAAAGTAAAGATTTCCACATATATTCTAAAAAATCATTTTTTACATGATGCCAATTACAATCTCATTGTAAACAGCACAATTTAAACCCCACAGCCCCACAACCAATAGTTTGACCTACAGTGACCTTTAGCCGAGCCGCAACAAACTCCTAACGAATCTCTTCAGCGCGGTTTCGGTAATGCGCTATAAATTCAACAACAACAACATTACGCTTCTTGACCAACTAACCATGCGCTTACGTGCTTTTGTACAACAGAGTAGAAAGCAAAGTTATTGTAATGTATCACCTTTACAACGTTATCTAGCAGACGCATTTCTTTACGCTACGCATTCACCTAAACCAGTGATGTAATATAAACAGCTGAGCTTCGTCCGTCATAAAACAAGACAATTAAAATGAAACGCCCGCCTGGCCGCACCCTATGAACGCCCGTTTATGTGTGAAGTAGTAGACTGTGACCAACCGCTGAGCGTTGCGCCGCTTGAGTCGTAAAATCGTCAATCACTCCCTCGCGTCAGGTCGTTTTGCATTTGGGGCAAAACCGCCAGCTGTTATACACGTATTTGTGGCTGCAAGGGTAAATACTTAACCGATCAGGCTAAAATTTTAAACAACGTATAAGAAGCACCCTACATATCTACGTCCTAATTTTCAATACATTTGGATTAGTATGTCTGAAGTAAAGGGCATGTAAACAAAAAACTAAATATTTGGGGTTAAAAAGGTAAAAAAATTGGTGAATCCAAATAAAAGTCACAAAATACATTACAATACATTGCACTGTACCAGCTATCAAAATAGAAAACTTCTAGGTAACTTACTTTGGTAAATATTGCCGTTTTAAAAATTTTACATTTTTGGGGCCTGTGGGTGAACCGATGGGTGAATTGGGGTAAAAAGTTGACAGTGCACAACTTCAGATACACATCTATCACGTGTGAAAATACAAAGAAATTTGAACGACTCTTTCTTGACCAAAACGTGGGAACAAACTCGAGTAAGAAAAAACGGAATTTTGGGGGTTAAAAAGGCAAAAAAAGGGTAAATCGAAACAAAAGTCACAAAATACATTACAATACATTGCACTGTACCAGCTATCAAAATAGAAAACTTCTAGGTAACTTACTTTGGTAAATATTGCCGTTTTAAAAATTTTACATTTTTGGGGCCTGTGGGTGAACCGATGGGTGAATTGGGGTAAAAAGTTGACAGTGCACAACTTCAGATACACATCTATCACGTGTGAAAATACAAAGAAATTTGAACGACTCTTTCTTGACCAAAACGTGGGAACAAACTCGAGTAAGAAAAAACGGAATTTTGGGGGTTAAAAAGGCAAAAAAAGGGTAAATCGAAACAAAAGTCACAAAATACATTACAATACATTGCACTGTACCAGCTATCAAAATAGAAAACTTCTAGGTAACTTACTTTGGTAAATATTGCCGTTTTAAAAATTTTACATTTTTGGGGCCTGTGGGTGAACCGATGGGTGAATTGGGGTAAAAAGTTGACAGTGCACAACTTCAGATACACATCTATCACGTGTGAAAATACAAAGAAATTTGAACGACTCTTTCTTGACCAAAACGTGGGAACAAACTCGAGTAAGAAAAAACGGAATTTTGGGGGTTAAAAAGGCAAAAAAAGGGTAAATCGAAACAAAAGTCACAAAATACATTACAATACATTGCACTGTACCAGCTATCAAAATAGAAAACTTCTAGGTAACTTACTTTGGTAAATATTGCCGTTTTAAAAATTTTACATTTTTGGGGCCTGTGGGTGAACCGATGGGTGAATTGGGGTAAAAAGTTGACAGTGCACAACTTCAGATACACATCTATCACGTGTGAAAATACAAAGAAATTTGAACGACTCTTTCTTGACCAAAACGTGGGAACAAACTCGAGTAAGAAAAAACGGAATTTTGGGGGTTAAAAAGGCAAAAAAAGGGTAAATCGAAACAAAAGTCACAAAATACATTACAATACATTGCACTGTACCAGCTATCAAAATAGAAAACTTCTAGGTAACTTACTTTGGTAAATATTGCCGTTTTAAAAATTTTACATTTTTGGGGCCTGTGGGTGAACCGATGGGTGAATTGGGGTAAAAAGTTGACAGTGCACAACTTCAGATACACATCTATCATGTGTGAAAATTTGAAGAAATTTGGACGACTCCTTCATGACTAAAACGTGGGAACAAACTCGCGTTAGACAGAAAAAAAGAAAAAAAGAAAAAAAGAAAAAAAAAAAAAACAGAGTAAAACCCCCCCGTGTCCCCTTCATGGAAGGGGACCCATAAATAGTGATTGCTCTTTTGATTCTAACATGTAAACCACGTCTTAATGCTTTTCATATTAGGCTACAGAAAACGTCAGTGTAATTGGGAAGGCTATATCGCTGTACATGAGATATAAAGTCTACACCCCTTAAGATGAATTAAATTCAAATCGTAGTGCAATATGAGAAAAGCAATATTGTTGAATATTGAATTGAAAATCGCGATGCAAATGAACAATCATGGTCCGAGAGTGCCGACATTACCAGATGTTCGCGTCGCGTAAAATTTACAAAACGTTTCCTAACCACACCAACACTTTTTCCCTAAGAGTAGATGGCCATACCAACCTAAAAAAATAGCACAACCCAGCGCGTTTTTCTATGCAAACGAGAACTGAGATACCAGACACGGGATACGTCGCTAAATACCCGAGTTATCTATCAATTGTTTACCTGTTTCTTGATAACGGCGCGATGTTGGCAAAACCTGACGGCTTGTTCGAATGTGGAATTGACAAGTGAATCTGGAAGCTTGCCGTGGAATGCAACCGTTGCTGTATCGTCGTTGGAGGAATGAACCTGTGGTAAAGCATGTTAAAACATTTCATGTTAAAACGTTTTTGTCTTCCTTTCTGCAAAGGTTTGCCAAACGGCCAAGACTTTAAAATGGATCTGTGCTCCGTTTCATGTATAAACGAAAATGAAATCGGTGGGGTTACACTTTTGGTAGCAGTCTGATAAAATCAAACTATTTTGGCAAGTAGTTGCGCTATGTGTACATAAAAAACTTGACAATATTGGTGTAGAAATTTTAAGCAAGGTGTCTTTGACCAATTAAACTGTCTGAAACAGGGTAATAATAAGGGCAGCAGACCTAATGTTAGCTGAAAACCATTGAAACACCTTAAAAGTCATTGCACCCGCATGGTTACTCCCTTAAGTATCACACAAGTATATCTTTGTCATAATAGCTCCCGCTGCTACCTGTGAATTTAAACACATGGCACTCCAAAAACCTCAAACTATCCCCAGCCACAGACACATACACATGTCAAGTTATAAATAGCCCTTTCCATGACTGGCATACCTTGGTGGCTTTGTTTAATTTGAATATAAATCCTTCTTTGTCCTATTCAACCTTTACATGCAGCTGTAAATTTACCCAAATGACAAGCCCTAAACCACAAATCACCCACATCCTTTATGGACAGTTAGAGTTAGCATTTTGTGCTTCAATGTAAGGTGTTTGCATATTTTCAAAACTATTGTCAAAGAAAAAATCCTGTAGTTGATTCCCAAAAAATTGCTCCTAGTTTATGGCATGTAGGGTCTGTTTTTGGTTTGGATTACGTGAGATAAGCATTTATTGTTCTACATCAGTGCCTTTCAATATGGGTATCAACTTCGACAGGGGTGGCAGGCCCTTTTTTAAGGTCGCAAGACATTTTAGCAGTGGTTATAGTTTGTTTTTAAACTATTCATTGATAGAAACCAAAATGGATAAAAGCCAATTTAAAATGGCTTTCCGCTGTAAATAAATAAACGTAACGACATTAATGAAACAAAAGCACATATAAGATGCTTGCATGGAAATATGAGGAAGTAGGTTTGTTCGTCAAAATAAATTTCTGTTATAGGTCGCGGAAAAACAAAAAGGTTGACGGTTGGGCCCCACCCAGTACCCTGAGTGCTTTTTTTTATTGTAGGTTGATGGTAACCTTGTCCACAAGCTTTTTACACACACAAAGATTTTCGATTATTTAGAGGTACGTGCATTTTTGCAGTTCCAAACCTACCGGCCCATCAAAAACACCAATTTGCATTTATACTGCTCGTCACCTCACTACTCTGGGTGCTAACAAGACCCAATGGGGCAAAGACCACAACAGCAAGCCCTACCCGTACAATACCTCATGTCTAGTTATAAATAGCCCAAAGTAGTCAAAGAGTGCTACCAGGTAGCACTTGCACACCTCAAAGCTACTCAAACAATCCCAGTACCTATGTCCACAACCGAATACAGCACTTACCGCCACGCAACACGTGTATTTGTGATAAGCGTCGGCGAGCAAACGTTGCTGGGTGACGTCATTCTCGTCTAAGCTCGTGTCGACTTTGGTGGTTGAGTCTGGGTGACGTTGGGTGTCTTGAAATACTTTGTACGCATCCATGACAAGGTTGAGGCTTTCCTCCACAGCGGAGGAGTTTTGACAGGCATCAGTTACGTCACTACTGTCCATTCTATGGCTCTTATCAGGGTTTGTCGTCTGTGTAAAAGGTAAAAGCTTGTTAAAGCTTAAAGTATTGATTAGGTTCTTATGTCTGTATTAAGGTTGAGGACCTCCTATTATGAAAGGTTTTTCACAAATTGTAAGTGTCCTCACAAGTCTAAAATCTGACATAATCACAACAACAATTCCTGGTATAATTTGAGCGCGTCAGCGTCTGCGCTTCCACACGGCCTAAGAAGATTTTTGCACGTACATTAAACCAACGACGCTCCCCAAAACTTTTCGGTTTCTGGTCAACCAGGTACAAAGGAAAATTCCTCTAATACTCACTCTTAGTACCAGGCTTACTGCTCTGTCTATCTTGTCGTTTATCCGGTGCAGCTGTATATTAGCCGTGTACACATGTTGCCTGAGCCTGACGAATTACTTCCTCCGGTAAGAAAAGCTGTTTTGATTCAAAACTGACGCGTTACAACCCACCTGTAAGACACAGCAAACACCGAAGGACAAACAACAGGCTTACAACTAAAAGCAACTGCGCCTCAACTACCATCAGGCGCGCAACAAAATTTGACATGAAATTGCATTGTCTGAACCTCCTTTGTAGGTGTTCAACATCGGTGCATGCTACACATTCAAATGCAGTTACCACTTGTATCCAACTAATTGGGCAGCAGTAACAACCTGGCAAATTACGAGTCAAACAATTGATAAAAGAATATTTTTGGCGCAACCATCTGTTCAGTTCATACGTCATTCGGCACAAACACTAATGTATATTTAATTCTACACACGTTGTAAATACGCCATTCAGTTTATTCCTAACGTGTGTACGGGGTTGTCCCACACATTGTGTCATTGTCTGCAACTGTATGCAAATATCTTCACCTTTATGCATCGGTGTGGGGGACGAATAAAAGCAAAACGCCCTTTTAGGACTACACGTTTAAGCCTAACAAACGGTTTAGGCCATCAAATGGCATTTACTTGGGAACACGCTACATCTATTTAGGGATCGTACACGATCGTATCACACCTATTACACGGCAAAATACCTAACTTCCAGCAACGAGTAAACACATGCAGGCGCATAAACCGCATACGTTATGCGCACAGCTTGAAGACAGCGAAAACATGTATTTACTGCACGTTAATGCCACTTATATCAAACAGGATCTGCTGACGTCTGCTTTCAGTTGCCATGTTTCGTGGTGGAGGATTTAAGTGATGAAACTATTACGCGCAAAAGTTTCACATACCAACACTGGAAACTGTAGACGTGTTTGCAGGAACTAAACTGCTTCGTGTTGTATCTTTACCCTTGTGGCGACGCCAGGACCAACAACAAATTTCCCCTGACCCAAATAGACGCACTTTTATACAACCAACAAGCCCCACCCACAAGTCGAAAACAACCAATTAATTATTTCTTCTCTCAGACGCCCCTCGTACGTCGAAAGTATAAATAACGTCGGTTTCTACGTCACAAATTGCTGGTCGATACGGTTTTAAGCACAACAGGACGCCTGGAAAACAACTCCACGACGTGTGACAATTTATAGAACGACTGCTGCAACGTCACCGATATTTCGAGTCGGTTGCTGGAAACGATTGTGGTAAACAAGACTAGTTTAGTACCAAACAACATGCTCTGCTGCTCTTACCGTGCAAGAATTGACATTGTGCTGTTACCCATGGTCAATTTGCCCTAAATGAAGTTTGCCGAAGCATTTCATCCAGTTTTCCTACAGCTTACGTGTAAACAAACCTGCAAACTCGCACATGTAAACGTATGTAAGTAATTTGTAACTAAAGTCGTTGTTGCAAAGTGCAAAGGATTAAAAAGTATTTATAGCACTTCCGAAAGCTAGCTGCTAACTTCCTTCCCCTTATCGGTACAATCCGGTTAATGACAATTTGTCACGTGAGACCAAGTGGGGTGGAGCGTAGGTGTGTCCATCTCAATAAAATTTTATGCCCACAACTTTGAAGTGTCTGTGACCGCATGTGTTTGCCATGGGAAGAAACAGCCCTCAAGATTTCGTATTCGTTGCGGTACAACTCGCTTTACACAACCAAACTACCGGATGACAAAATATACGCCCTCCTTTGATACAACACTACACAACACAACGAAAAAACAAGAACGTACCCAAATAGGTACATTAATTAGGGGTGGCTGACAAGGTGACCCCAGGGTCTTTCGCCACCCCGCCGCTCATAGAGCGCGAACTAAACTAAACTAAACATACCAATCATCGCATTGTAACTGCAGGTAAAAAGACGATGATACAAGGGAGCTAACTACAACACTACAACGTGTCTTCAGACGCGTGATCTGATATTAGAAGATAAAAAGAAATGACATCCCAGCACTGCAAAGCCGCCTTAACAACATTATAGTCTATTCAACTTGCCAATTACCTTCACAGGTGAAGTGTAGAAGGGTCGTGTGATTAAGGGTAAGAAAGGCCGAGATGCCTTATTTTTTATACACAACACTCACACACCATTAAACCTCAATGTAAGCTGGAGTATCTTTGGAAATCAAACTACGCGTAAATTGGGCGGCTTAACTTCAAGAACTACGTTGCAGAACAACATCTATTCTTAACTTTGCAACAAAACAACATGATTAAGAGCATTTGTTTAAATGGCTTAAGCAAGCATATTTGATACAGATAGTTATGAAGTGTATACACATGCAATCCGGAACGCTTCGGTAAACGTTTAGCGATGAAATTATCTCGGTTAAATGTAATCCAAGGTCATTCGGACAAAAAACAAATTTCTCAGAAAACACTTGAGGCTATAAAATCGTGTCGTCAGGTATTATTTTTGAAATGTCACCATAAGTGCATGGTTTTACGCAAGACGTCAGTAAATTACGCGAAACGCGCTTATCCGTTTGTACACGTCTGTATATTGTATTTCAGTCAATACATCTGTATCCGCTCTGCTGCCGGGAGGAAAACTTAAGGTACAAACCAGCGTTAACATCTGTAATATTTCGAGCGTTTTACCATTATTTGAAAATTATTTGCAGGTTTCTAACTTTCCTATGTGTTTTTCTCTCATTTACCAAAAACTTTGGGGTATTTGCGAACCTACCATGTCCAACCCAACCGTTATCTTTGTGATGGGTTGTGCATTTGCTGTACTTTAACTAAAAATTTAATCGATCTATGGTAACTTGAATTTATGCGCGTCTTGTAGCAAAAAACAATCTAATCTGAAAACAGGTAAAAAACTGCAAAACAAATTGTAACCTCACAT
>QXVZ01003612.1:0-31802 GCA_008931825.1 Phallusia fumigata
CTACGTTTTTTATTGTATTCGCAGAGACTTACATGTTTCCGCTCATACAGTTACCAGCATATTTTTCAGCGTAAGGAATTTTTTAGCGAAGATTGCCCCATAATAGACTCACCCTGCTGGCATCCAAAACCGACCATCGCAGTTTTTGGTAGATCGATAAATCACGCCCTTGAACTTTTGCTCTCCCTTTTCGTGCCGCTGTCTAACTTTGGAACAAAGGCGAGATGTTATCACCCTGTTAGGCAGCCTTACTGTGTATAGGAGCTATTAATTAACAAACATCAATATCCTCAAATGCATGGTTTTCGTTCTAATTTTCTTTTTTTACCAAGGATTGACGTCACACGGTACGGATGACCGAGTTCTCGCGAGATGCCCATGTGGTGAGTTTGAGCTACCAAATCTTCTCAAAATATGGGCAGAAAGCTTTTGTAAAACAGAAAGAGACGAGTGCACTCGGTCGGAAACATTTAAAAAGTAAAAAAAACGTTTGCATTGGTGCTTAGCACAGTTTGAAGATGAGGTGGGGTAACAACACTAAATCCTTTGTTATAATTTGGATAATGTGTGGTCTGTATCCATTTAGAATGCCCCGCACTGTCAGGATATTTCGATGCACCACAAAGATCTTTTTAAAGCTGAATGTTGGCATAGTCCATAACCTATTGTTGTTTATGCTAGAAAAAGATTTATTCCGTGCCTTCGTGCATTGCGTTTTATGCCTGCGCAATCTAAAGTTTCGCGGAGCCCAACGCGGGGACTTGATTTACGTAATTATTGGCCAATGGTATAAACCGCAAATAACATATTACAAGCAACAGCTAAAGCCCTAAAATAATCATAAGCTTTAAAAAACTTGGTGATTAAAACAACAGGGAAATGCTTGGAGCCTATTTGATCACAGCAGAAACAACGTCGCGCAGACTCTAGACCGGTGTTTCTCAAACTTTTTACCCCAAGGACCACTTTATCTTCGAACTTTTTTCTGAGGACCACCTAACAGAATTCCATTCTAACATGTTCTCAAAACAGGCGATTTTATAAACACTCGCCTAGTTTAAGTCATCTTTTTGCGGACCAGTATGAGGGGACGGCGGACCTAACTTTGAGAATCACTGCTCTAGACTGACTGACCAGTTTGGAACGATTGAAAACCAACACAATACATTTGGCTGACTTCCCTAACGCTCAACTGTTTTAAAAGGCAGTTGGAAAGTTTCCAGGCAACCCAAACCGCACAACTACCGGGTGTTTTTTATCGCTGGGGCCAGAAAAGTTTTTTTTTAATGTTCTGGTTGTGCAAGGTCGACCGACTAATCGCCAATGAAAACGTTGAACGCTGAGGCTGAAAAGGAATAACTTCGGCCAAATGTGGGTTATTGCGCGCAACCTAAATAATAATTTTCTTCAGAGGATCGTTTGACTTCCATTACAAAATTGTACGAAGTTCGAAAAGTAGTTTACCGGGGCAAATCTACGCGTGAACTTGAAATAGACCTTAGCGATCGTTTATCAGATTTTAACAAAATAAAGCGCAGGCTATACAACAGACGCGAGCTCATATTCCACAAGTACATTCCTGTTTGTCACGTAACGCGCTACGTGTTTAGCCTAAATACGTGGTTTCAGTTTCGCAATGAAATGCATTTCATTGACAAAACCTTGATGAAAATTTATCACTCCTGGTGAAGCTTATGACCTATCAGTCCGTGGTTTCGGTTGAAACTACGTAAAACCCACAACAGTTTTAGCTACAGACGTTTTCGGCTTAGTTTGGCATCGATACATAAAATATCGCTTGTCTCTGCTAAACTGCCCGAATTTTGACAAGATTTAGAACTTTTGCCTGCTTTGTGACCTAACCAAAGAAGACACACTTGTACTTTATACCGTTGACCTAATGATGGTCGCAAAATACATTCGGCAATATTTCAGCTTGGATAAATCGGTGTTTAGGCAGATCGTAAGCGGTCTGTTAGTTTAGTAAAAATCCGCAGTGAAACTTAATTTGCAAAATTGGCGAGAATTTTTTTATGAAATTGATACACGGAGGTTACCCGGGTTATTTGGAAATATAGCATACATATGTGGAGGTATGTGAACTTAATCGCCCTTTTCTCAAGTTAACCCACTACCGGTCACAATTACATCATTTGGTTGTTTGGAGTAATTGATGTTTTTTCCTACTTTACTTTCGAAACTCGTGACGCAACAAATATTGGCAGAATCAATTAATTGCGCCACGCGTCACCCTTGTGTTATGTCTGGAATTTTCGACTTTTTATACCGGAACCTCTTCAAAACTGTGACTGCGTTCGCCAGTGAGACACATGACTGGTATTTGTGGGTTTTACGCAAACGTGGGTTTAAAAATGGCCGGGATAAAGCCTGAACCCTGAAGGTCGGGTAATTATTGTGGACGTCGAGAAAGGCGGAATTTTTTATTTTGTTGGCTGGGAGGTGGCTAGAGAAAACTGTAAGTTTAATTTATATTTTTGTACTCAGTTTTCCTTTTCAGCTTCAAAAAATTCCATAATATAAAGATACAAGGGGCAAAGGCATGGCGCAACTGGAAAATTTCACAACGCAATAAGAACGTTTACGTTTTCGTGTCACGTGATTATTTAAGGAATTAGGGTTCTCTTTCGTGCCATGAATCACAAAAGTCCATTGCGAAGAGGGGAGCTACATGTTTAGGCATTCACGGGGATCAAATCCATATGGTAAAAAACAAACTGTAAGCACGGTAAATGTTTAATTGGTTAGCTAAATTTGTTACGTGCACGTTCATTTTAAATTTCATATTTGTCAAAATTATTGGTCTTCTGACGAGTGTTATTAAGTTTAAATTCCATTAGCATATTACCATAATGTACGCAAACCAGCAAATAGACCGAATTGCACGCCTCCCATTCGAACGGAAATAGTATGCTATTAGCTTTTACAAAAGGGGTGTCGGAAGATGAGTTGCCCTTATGTAGAATTTGATTTGGCCAACAAATTGATCCGGATTAGGTACAGACACGGTTTGTCCGAAGACGTTTGTTTCATGTCAGACGTTATAGAAAAAAATGCAATAATCGAACACATTACATTAGAGACCCAATGATGATAAAATTCCTTAAAGCATGACATTTGACTGTTACGTCATACGCGGTTAATAATGGTGGTTAGTCGTCCCAGTAATCAAGATGTTACAATGTTGTAGACTGTAGAATCCAATGCACAATGCAGTAAGCTCGTTTTGTTAAGAAAGACATTGGGAATCATTTGTACCTCCAATTTCATCCTAATTTGGCGAAGTTCTGGATTAGTCGAATCTGGATTTCCCGAGGTTTACCGTGTGTAAGTGCACGTGGGTGAAAAAAACTTTGGTTCTATTAATAAAACTGTAGGACCCAAGCTTCAAGGTCGCGTCTTGCACAATTTTGACACGTTTTGAAAGGCCGCCAAGGCTTACTGAAACGTAGTTGGCGGTCTGCTGATCTCACTGCGCCTTTATAAACGCCTCACTCGACTGTCCACAACATATCTAAGACGCGTCCACTCAGAGTTATTTACATTGGGCATTTGCTGCTGCAAAAGGCTTAGCGCTTTACCGGTGTCTTTAAGTATACTCTGTTTCAACATTTTACCGTTGTTGCCACAGAAAGCGCCATGAGCAACATAGAAACGGCACCATGCATTGAAATGCTTCAACAGAATGTTGACAGCAGGGAGGTATGTGAGTCGCAAGAGCAGGGACAGTCAACGGTGGTTGTGCAACAAAAAAGTGATGCAGAAGTTATGGTTGTGAAAAAGACAACTGTGGTGTGGTACAAGCGTTTGGCCCATCCAAGTACTCCTGAAATTCAGCTTTTCCAGTCGGAAAGCCGGGTGTTGCGTGAAGCGGAAACTGCAAAATACTGCTGGCCACGAAATCTAACTCTCTTCCTTGACACTTACACCGAACCAAAAATATGGAAATTCGTTCACACGGACAACACAGGTAATACTGGCTATCTGCAAAGTCCCGAGACCCTGATGTGTATTCGGGCTCGCCCGAAACTCAGCATTTTGGTGATGAAGAGAACCACAAAACCCAAATCCAAGCCGTTTGTCTTCATCTTGGAAACAGACAACCAGTCGCCCCAGTATTACCGCGTAAAACACAAGGACAGTGGTATGTATTTCGGAAAAAGATGTGAAGTTGATGACCAAAATTGTCAGACTATTCTTGTGTCAGAAAAAACACAAGCTGTAACTTTCGAGTCATAAATTACAAGCTATAAGTTCTCCATAGTGTGGCGTTTATCTGTATTTCCTTCTGGCACCCTAGTTGTATTTCTAGTTTTTAACGTTGACGTAAATCACACTGTCTTTGCATACTGTTTTTTATGAACAATGAATAATGGCAACCCGACACGCGATTGTCGTTGCAAATGCAACGCCGTTCGGAAAAAAGAATTATTGCCGATACGGCAAACCACTAAGAGCGAGGCGCTCGACCCATATACAGCCCCAAAATAAACCTGATCGGGATTAGTTCTCGGGAGAGTCCCGGGTTCGAACCCCGTGAAAAAAAAAATCATACATCTATCACAAAACTCCTAATAAAAATAAAGTTCTCTTCATAATCTCTGTGACATTGTCTTAGTGATGTTTCGAGCCTGTAATTTTTATGTAGCCTGTAATTGTTGTTTTTATTTGTGTGGTGTAACCGTTCGTGTATGGTTGGATTGCGGAACGATATTGATAAATACCGGTCCGTAGGAAAATTGTTCTACTTTCATCATTGGTGCAGTAGCATTTGTTTCGCAGAAAGCGAAAACTTGAGATTTGCATTTGAGAAAGCCACAACAAAGTTTGAGATTTGCAAAAAATGAAGAGTAATTTAAAAATGAAAAGACGCAACAATAGTAATTAAATTCTTGTGGTATAGTTTATACTTTGTGTGGTATTCACAAAGAATGCCTCGCACCATTAGGATGTTTTACCATATACCGCGAATGTCAAGCAACGAAGAAAACAATGTAACAGTGCAGATATGAAGTTTGCAACTCGTGAAGCGCGTTGTTAGAAAGTAGAATAGACCTCTCTCTTTTAAACGGGCCACTTTCATTCTTCTTCTTTATCCGGTACGGACGTGGTTGCACTCCGTCCGTTGTTCTTCCGAAAGCGTCTGTCGACTTACATGATCAAATAACTTTGACGGAATTCATCGCACGACTTGTTGACCTTCAACACGTGTTAAAACAAACCTGGAACGTCAGATATCTCTTCCAAGAGCATCTGTTTCTATTATGCCCACATACATTGCATGCGTCCGTAGTTGAACTTTTGGTGGGTTGTTTTGTGTTGTTATGACTTTAGAGGCATACAAGCAACCGTATGTTTGGATTGGCCTGCGGCCTGTGAGTAAACGTTAAGACTAACTAGTCAACGGTGAATGCATTTCCGAGTGCAGCAAATCAGTGTGGGTTGGCGTTTCCGTTCTATTACTGCCTGCTGATTTAAACGTTTTTACGTGTGTTACAGATAGTGAAATATTACCCAGAAAACATGTACTTTTACGTACCCTTTGATGCGGACTGAAATTTGCCGAACCGGTTATGGATTAGCTATGTGACGTCACGCAATCGGGCAAGCTCCTTGGCTCTAATCGCTTCCTGTCAGTACGTTTTGGAAGACTGGCAAGGAAAAATAAACACTGGTTATTAATACACCGAGTTAGTAGCAGATGGTGTTGGCATTAGGAACGCGCGTCGCCTATTTCCAACATGCAGCACAGCAGTTAGCCCCAACGTTGGTTAAATAGGTTTCAGTAGTGACATAAACTTTGCAGCGCATGACATTATGGATTTTGTGGATGATTTACTGGAGGCTGAGTCATTGCTGAGTGATCTTGGTAGTGATGATGATGATGAAAGTGATGACGACTCAAACGATGTGGGATGCTGCCTTTGTTTGTTTGTATGTCCGTGGAAACCCAGAAACTTCTCTGCACAGCTGCAGCTACAAGGCTTCAAGTTACGCAGAAGCAGTGAGCCCACACCGAATTACACAGTTCGTCCGTTTTACGATATTTCAACAAAAGGCCTTACGAAACCTAAATACGTAAACGCTCCCAATGCTGACCTGCTTCGCTGGAATCCCGACACGGAAGAGCAAACCACAGATGCCTTGTTGCCATTGCGACCCATAAACAACGACAGAATAACCGGAGCCCGGACAGCCATTGCTTATTCAAGCAAGACAGGGGACACCAACATTTTGAACAAGTGCAAAGTAAGAGTCTACCGCAACGACAGCGCACAGTTTTGGATTCCCAAAAGTAAGCGAGTGTTCGTTACAGGAAAACCGGCCAAAACTCGCGTGTGGACTGTGTGGAAAGACACAAAATATTATTGTGTTTTCGGCATCCATTACAGACGAAGGATGCACTACATTGCATGGTGCAACAACAAGGTAAGACTGGTGCGAGGAACAGAACCAGTTGGTAGAAGCCAGATGGTCAACGACCAGCGATTTTTTAAACTCGAACACGACCAGCTGAACAAAAAGCGCATCTTCCAACACATTGGTACGGGCCAATACCTAGCTATTGGAGCAGACAGATATCTGACTCTTGTTGCGGTGAAGGCCCAGGCTCAGGGTTGGACTTTACAGTTGAGTTAAAAGCAGAAACCAATAGACCGCAAGCGAAAATTTCGGGCAACTTATCATTTTTACGACTATAGGCACTTCCACAAGTGTCCATAATTCCGTCTTGTTTTAACTTTGTGTTTGTAAGCGGAATATTTTACCATCTTTTGTTTTTATACTATGTTTTGTTGTATATTTATAAGGACAATAAACAGTTTGCAAGTTGGCAATCATGCGAATTCACGATTACCTGATTTTCACAGACAAAAAATGTCAAATATGACCATGCAAGCAATGTTTAGTTTTGTACAGTTAAGGCAATAAATAAATTGTAAATAGGCTAATCTATATTAGAGCACCCTTGCGATATTTATGTTTTCTAGTTTATGGCGCTTGATACTGAAAAGCAAGACATTTGTTTTTCCCTGATATGCAAAGGCACCAAGAATTCTGTTGCGAAACATAGGGAACTTGTGGCATGAATAGCGCAGGAAAACCCAAGCTTATCCAAAATGTTGTAAAAAGACGACTGTTTCTCCAATATCATATCTTGTCACACCCGCAAACAAAAAGGTATTTGCACATTAGATAAACCGCCAAACGTATGTTTGGCACTTGCAACATTGTGAGATCTCGATTTGAAGCTGCGTAAAATTTGAAACTAAACATGCAGAATGCGGCATCTGTAATAACTCACAGCCGTTGTATCGGTTACATTGTTTGTGTTTTCGCGTAATCCATACTTGTGTGTCCGACAATAGTATGTCATGGTAAAGCGTTTTTGTATGCATACTGTTGCATACCATTGCTCTCCCGGACGTTGCATTTTTCTATACCAAACCGGATACAGCAGACATTCTATGTTTGTCCGGCATTTTCGATTGTCCGGCACTGTATTTATTAATACAAACACAAACTGCAACAGATTTGTGCAACATGCCCGAAGCCCTCGGTAAATTCAAACGACGCACGCGATGCACAACCAACTTGCTATGTGTGATGCTAGAAAGCTATCGCATGGTAAATCCTCCGAGCACCCGAAAACAATGTGTGGGTTGAAAGTTTCACCGTGACATCCTGTATCTCACAGTATTTCGATATGATTGGACGAAGTGTTGTCACAACTTGTTCCATCATGTTGTTTACTGTTTACTGTTGTTATTTTCTTTCGTGTTTTTCTCTCAACGCCTGTACAAGTCCTACTTTCAAATGTTTGATTTCATAGAGTAGTGTGGATCCAGTAAACATATAGGTTGATCTTGGCTAAAAACCTTTTCGGTTGCAAAGTGTATTAACCTATCCGTCTGTTTCGCACAACCGTTTTTTATCCAAAGTCACGATGTAGGAGGGGGGTATATAACGTTATGCAAACGGATGAGTCCCCTCAGGCGTACAAAACGGCACAGAATAGTTCACTCGGGTTATAATTACAACGAAGCAGACTGGTAGCTCATCAGAGTATCGTTAGAGGCGTAAACTAACTTAGTTGAAATTTCGTCGGGTTTTTACTTACGGCAACACAGCGGTTAGAGAAGTGCAAGCAAAACGTTTATTACCATCAAGCATAATACACATGTTAGATACTGCGGGGTGTGGGGGAAAAAGCACTGGCACGATTTTGTTAATGTCCCCAACCATCTTCGGACAAATATGGTTACAATGTTGCATGGAATCAAGTTCCCTTTTCTCACTATTCAAGATTAAACATGCACAAATCGAACAAATCACGCAAACCGCTACAACACTAAAGGCCGATTCACACCAGATGCGTCTATCTATCAAACATAAAACACTTTGGCCGTGTCTGATAGATAAACTTTGGTCCCGGCTGGTGTAAGCGCCCCGCTGCTTGCCGTGAGATAAAACAACATACCGCAAATCGGTAGACGCATCTCGTGTGAATCGGCCTTAATAATTAGACTTCGAAGCGCAACATCTGGAAGCTTGTGTTTTATTCACGTATTGTCTTAATACCAAGTCGTAATTCTGACTGGTATTTTAGCTGCCCTTTGAGTAATTGCCAGCGAAGCCACGTTTTGCTGTTTTTGTAGTTTGTTGATGTTTTGCGTAGGTGTGTAGGTACCAAAAGCTGAATATGAATATTGGTTTTGATACGAGTGCTGGTAACGAAAAAAACATTTGGTCGAGAGAGTTGAATCCGACGGCAGCGAAGATGAAGGTGACGAATCTCGTTGTTGTCTGTTACTTTTTGTATGCCCATGGAAGCCAGAAATATTCTGTCCGGAATTGTATGGGTAGACAATGGGTAACAATAAAAAAAACTCCCATTCAGCCAAGTTAGATTTAATGCTTCCTGATGGGCGTTCTTTACCTCTGTGGCTTTGTAAATGAGTATTGTAAACTCTTTCAGCTCCAAGGTCACTGTTATCCAAACTGGCAGCAAAAGTAACTCTGGTATAAATCCTATCGTGTAGTCAGAAAAGTCTTTTAAAATCGTTAGTCAAATTCAAGTTGCCATGGTTACTCAATTGTTCCGCCACAACTAGTTCAATTTAAGGACATAATGTATACAGTAGTTCCTAACTTACTAAGATACAATCCATAACAAGTTAAAGCAGTAAAAAGTGAACATTATTTAAATATTCATTATGGCTCTTAGATGTTTTTTCTTCAACGACCAAACTCAAAAATGTTGCGGAGAACAGTCAAAAAAATAATAAATTAAATTTAAAATCTTTTCATCAAGGCACTGCTTCCAATCGTTCATAAATTCACGGGGTCAAGAATAAGATGACCATTTGCGTTTATAGTTCATATCAAGCATGAAAGTATCTTATTCCCTACAAAATGTTCAGCTGAATTACGGTGAAGCACTTTATTGAGGTAAATGTGTGATGCTGGGAAGCTACCGCATGGTAAATAATCCTCTGATAACCCGAAAACACTGTGTGGGTTGGAAGATCCTCAGTGACATCCTGTGTCTCACAGTATTCCATTATAATGGGACGAAGTGTTGTCACAACCTTTTGCTATCACCTGCTTCAGATTGTTTACTGTTTGATGTTGTTAATTTCTTTCGTGTTTTTCTCTCAAGTCCTACTTATAAATATTTGATTTCATAAAATAGTGTCGATCCGGTAAATATATAAGTTGATCTTGGCTAAAAGCCTTTTTGAGACATATTGTGTATCAACATATATCGGTCTCTTTCGCACAACTGTTCCAAAAAAGACGATGTGGGCGGAGGGTATGTGACGTGATACAAACGGATGAGTTACCTCGCTGGAACTGCTTCCCATTTAGCCGTACAAAACGGCACAGAATAGTTTACTCGGGTTATAATTACAACGAAGCAGACTGGTAGCTCATCATAGTATCGTTAGAGGCGTAAACTAACTTAGTTTGAATTTCGTCTGAAGACTGCTGAAAAGCCTAATCGTTTTTTAAAATATGGCAATACAGCGGTTAGAGAGGTACAAGCAAAACTTTCATCACCATGAAAGCAAAATACGCTTGCTTGATACTACGGGTTGTGGGAAAAATGGACTGGCATGATTTTGTAAACCAGCTTGGGACAGATATGTTTCCAAAAAAGGGGTCTTACCGAGTTTAACTTTTTTCGATGGAGTATGTTTTTTGAAAAACAAACTTGTTCCAAATTAGTACTAATTATATCAAGTTCGAGGCGCAAAATCGAGCTTGTGTTTTATTTAGGCAGTTGTCATACACAACGCCGGCTGGTATTTCAGCTGGCATTTAGTTTAGAAAATGCCAGCGAAGCCACGTTTTGCTGTTTTTGTAGTTGATGTTTTGCGTAGGGGTGTAGGTACCAAAAGCTGAATATGAATATTGGTTTTGATACGAGTGCTGGTAACGAAAAGCAACATTTGGTCGAGAGAGATGAATCCGACGGCAGCGATGATGAAGGTGACGAATCTCGTTGCTGTCTGTTCCTTTTTGTATGTCCGTGGAAGCCAGGAACCATAAGGGAAAGGCTTCAAGAAAGCGGGCTCGATTTGAGCGTAAATAACAAAGCAAAGCGTCGTCCGCACACCGTTAATTATTTCCATGAATTTCCTATGACCAACCTAGTGCGACCTGTGTGGTCAAAACCCCACCACCGCCCCGACGTAA
This sequence comes from Phallusia fumigata, assembly GCA_008931825.1. NCBI lineage: Eukaryota > Metazoa > Chordata > Ascidiacea > Phlebobranchia > Ascidiidae > Phallusia > Phallusia fumigata. The sequence goes on from QXVZ01003612.1 coordinate 10,720, forward strand.
CCGGCATGTTACCATACTATGAAGATATTCCAGACGACAGGCTGTATGGTAACTGGAACAAACTAGCTTTCGACAGGAATGTTTTAACAAAAAGTATCGTCCCGATTTTGCGCAAAAAGGGCCCAGAATCATGGCGCAAACAAGGATTCGTAATCATCGTGAAATTTTCCAAGAATGCGAAACCTTGGCACGTTTGGAGTTCCAACAGTGGTAACTACTACTTCGGATACAAAACGAGGGGGAGGTTTTACTTTGTCACGGTAACAAATGAAAACGGAAATAATCTTGTTTGTCTTGAAAGAGGAAATGAGTATATGGTGACCAAAGAAGAGAGGTTGTTCCAACGGGTCGTGAAAAACCGTCGCAGAGTTTTATGTCATCGCAAAACAGGAAAGTATTTGGCCATCGAAGTAAAGAAATCCAATCCGCGGTCAAAAAAATTGGCGTTGGTCGATGAAATTGCAAAGGCAGAAGAATGGAGCATTCTGTAGAAAACAATCTACACTCCTTATTATCACTACAAAGATTTGTTCGATTTTATACGATATTTTGCATGACAAAATTGCATTTAAAAAATCGACTTTTTCTGGTAGTTAAGCAAAAGAGACCAATTTTGTTTGCTAAAAACTTATTGTACACGACATTGTACATGACCGTTCCATTGTTGTTTATTTGTTATTCATCTAAACAGAAATATTGTCGCTATTTANGCATTCTGTAGAAAACAATCTACACTCCTTCGTATCACTAGAAAGATTTGTTTGATTTTATACGATATTTTGCATGAGAAAATTGCATTTAAAAAATTGTCTTTTTCTGGTAGTTAAGCAAAAAGACCAATTTTGTTTGCTAAAAGCATATTGTACACGACATTGTACATGACCGTTGCATTGTTGTTTATTTGTTATTCATCTAAACAGAAATATTGTCGCTATTTATATCCAGTACAATAAAAACGAAGATCCTAATTCTTTTGTGACGATATTCAAATCTGAAAAATTTGTTCCCTGAAGCGATTTTAAACCGTTGACATATGACGTTAGAATAGGTTTAAACAGCAGAAAAAGTATGTCAAGTTACAATATCTTTTAACACGCATTTAAAGTTGGACTATCCAAATAGCGGTCAACCGATTTACCGCGGATTTTTTTGCCATACGTTTTCCGGATAACAAAAGAGTAACGTTGCTTAAGCGTTTTTACGTTTTCATTGCGCACATTTAGTGCATGTGGACTCTTTGCTACAAAACTCTTGTCCCGTTTACACGATTTTACAAACGATGCGTTTTGCTTCATAAAAAATGCACTACAGAAGCAGTTAAAGTTTAAAACGCGTGTTTTTTTTGTAAGTTCATTTATTTTTTCATGTGCCGCCGCACAACAGCTGGGCGATTCTAAAATGCCCATGCTCAACGGATCAAAATAAAAACAAACTCATTTCATGTACAATATCAAATTTGGCTGTTGAGGCTGATGCAATGACAACAGTTTATTGACCGCGTTAGAAAAAACACATCAAAAACTTAAGCTTGTCATAGTATTCCGTTTTAACTGTCCAATTTATTCTCAGCGCTTCCTAATCGTCTATTTATTCACCAGTATCCCCTTAATGATAGCAAACGCCACCATGCAGGGGAGCTCAGGCGTCCATGTTGAGAGACATTGGCGTAAAAAATGGTTGTCCGATAATTACCGTTTATTGTCCGGAAAAACGGTTAGCCAAAATACAAATATCGGTTAAGTGGATAGTGGCAATTATCCCTAGCCGAACTAACCGTACTAGCGTTAATAGCAAAAAAAGAAAACGTCAACACAAATGCTAATTGCGTAATGTGTCGTTTTTCGTCCTTTGTCGCCAACAGTAATCGTCACGCCAAACGTCAATCGACGCGTTCTGCACAATTTCCGTAACGCTCCAACGACTGGGTTTACGACACAAATATGCTGTGCACAATAACGTTTCATTCACACAGCTTTTAGATTTTTGTAAACTACTGGTAGGAATTCAAATAGCTTGCAAAATGGACGATCGTGTTATTACTGTAGATGCCGACCCTACAGGCTTTGATTCACTGCTCTTTGAGCTTGATGCAAATGCACCAAGTGATAGCGACATATATGTCAATCTTCCTGATAGTTCAGTTCCAATCAGCATTGTGTTTGACGATGTGGATTTAATTGCTCTCGAACAAAAGCCAAACAATGGACAAGTGGCTGAAATAACTGAGACCTTGCCGGCGAGTACAGAAGCAATTAAGTCACCTGGGAAAGAACACGAAACGGAAAAGGTGAGAAATAAGGAACCAGAAAACGACGAGTTGGCGACCATTGATGATTCAATAGTTTCAACTGTAAAAGAAGAAAAACAAAATGGAGAACCACCTTCAGATCAATCTCCTAATGAAGAGGAACTACAGACAGCAAAAGAACCAGCTGGTCGATCTTTAAACCAAGACGAACAGCGGATTTTGGAAGAATCATCGAACCAAACTTTAATAGAAGAACAGCAAGCCGCTAAAGAACCAGCAGAACAACCTTTAGAAAATAAAGAAGAAGAGGCGGCATCGAAAAAAACTGCGTGCGAATTTCTTACAGAGGAAAAACAACAGTCCGCTGAAAGATCAGCAGATGAAACTCTTTCAGAGGAAAAACAACAGTCCTCGAAAAAATCAGCAGAGGAAGCCCTAATAGAAGAAGAACAACAGGCCACGAAGGAACAAGCAAACCAAGCTGCTACGGAAGAAGAGCCCCAAGATAGCAATAAAGAAGAACCGCAAACCATCGTAGAACCAAACGACCAGTCCGTACATAAAGATACGCCGCAGCATTCATCCGCAGTAAAACAGGACAATGTTTTACCCGAAAGTGATTTAGCGGATACCGAATTTCCGGAGCCTCCGCCTCCTGAAATGTTGCAGGACGAAGTGATGGTGGACGAAAAAAATATAGCTAGTGGTTGGAGCAGTGGGAAAAGTCCACGGATAAAGAAGAAGTCCTGGTTCTTCGGGTTGTGTTCTCGCAAGAGTACGACTGCAATGGATTAAAGTTTTTATTATCAAATTGGAATTTGTACGCAACAAAATTGTGCAACAATCGAAAAGACAATTAGGACTTTTGTATAACGGTACAAGCAAACACGTCATGGCACTTGTTCCAACACTTTTTCGCACAACGACTTTTTGGAAATGTAATTGTCTGAACACTTCAGTTAGATACCGCAGTTTAACGTTGTTTATTGTCACAAATTTATAATGTTTGCTCTAACCAAAATGAGTGGCTTTCGTTAATTTTGCTTTTTGTATGGAAGAGTTGTGTGTTAGGTCACTTAACGGATTTGTAACAATCTAGGAATTAAAATTTAGTTATTGTGTAAAAAGCTTTTGCGTTGTGGTCGAAGTTTCGCCGACAAATATATCCTGTTCAAAGCTTTTTTGTGTCTGATAGTGGTTTTTAGGGCCCAATTTCTCTTTTCAATGTGTTTTGTTGGCCAAAGCCACAAACTTTTTAAATGCCTAATATCAATAATTCTAGATTTGACATAAAATTGTGTGTAATGTATAAAAATTAAAGTGAAAAATATGAATGATAACGGTCAGACTAAAGATCTGTTTAAGCATATTTGTTCAATATACAATCGTACATGATATTACCTATTAATAGCACCACCAGAAGCTATTTGTGTCAAAATAGAAGTTACTCTATAATTAGGTTGAAGCCAGAGTGTTTTTAAAAAAAGTTGTAAAAAAGAAAAAAAACTGTGTTACGCCGCCAGTGGAAATTAGTTTCTGATTGGGTCAAGTAGATCTAAAGGCCTAAAAGGTTTAAGCAGAACTTGCTTTTAAGTGTTGGTCAACGTAGAGATCCAACAAAAACCGAGTGTAAAAATTAATTCGGCCCCTATTAAATGAGCCCCAGCTTTCCACAAAAAAATTGAATTGAAAACAATTTTATTGTTTATTTTCGACAGACAACAATTATTATTGCAAGCGCAGAACACAGTGCGGCTTTGTGTCAGTCGTCTGAAACCGTTGGAGAATATGTTCCAGTTAAAGCCTGAATTTTAGCTTCAACTTTCATTGGTTACATCGGTTTGAACAACTGACAACATCTTTCATACACTATCTTACACAATTTACCAAACAGAACATTTAACTTTTTACAGCAGTTCTTTGCGAAATTAGTTTAAATCGTTAAATGCGTTTGATTTAATGGTACGTATTTGCGAAAAGCGCTATTTTACTGCCTTGTTTCCTATCAAAATCTGATTCAAAGCTGTTTCCATTTCGCCAAGATTATAACGAATCGGACCCCACCCTCCTTCATATACCACAATGCCGTCCAGAACTATATAGAGGCGTTCGGGTACAGCACCATACGCCAAACAAGCTTCATCATTCATATTATCGACTAAAATAGGCACATTTAGGTCCGGAACAGCGTCAATTAACATTTGAGCGGCGTCTGCGCGTTCTTGAAAAGTGCGATGGTTGTTTAACTGGTATTTGTTGTCGGGAACCATCCATCCCTCATTGGGATGAGCTTCCTGTATATACACGACAACAAAATCAGCGTCTTGACGGTAGCTGTCGACAAGTTTGGCAAAGCTTTGTATCTGGTTTGAAAAAGTGTTGCATTTTAGTATTTCGTTAACTGTCCGGTAAAACAAAAGAACGGCCCCGGTTGGGAAAACAAACAGTGGTCAACACACCACACTAACTCCTAATTGGTGTGAACTGGGTTCAAATAGACGCTATTACATATAAATACAATAATGACATGCACACCTTTGCCATAAACGGGGGTCATGTGCACGATCCAAAATTGATCACAAGTGGGCGGTGTTTGTTCATAAACCTTAGCAACGGTTTGTTAATTGAAGCACGCAAATCGTTGACGACCACGTCAGGCGCTTTTTCACCCAGCTTCACGTTATTAAGTTGAATAAATTTGTTCCTGAAAACTTGAGGAAACGTCGTTGTCTGAAAATATATTGATAAATTTAGAGTCGTTTAAAAGTTAACACAAGAATATAAACAGTTAGCGAGTTTTTTAGCATCAGTTATTTTATTACACATTTTCTTACTTTTACTATTCTTCTACTTCCCATTTGAACTCCTGTAAACCACTCGACAAGATTGGGCACCTTGAGCAAGTACATCGCATCGCGCAAGACTAACATTAATATCAGCACTATGGACATCGCAATAGCCTGGGTTTGACGCCAAGACTTCTGCAACATTGTTAATTTCTCAACTGCCCACTGATAAATTATGTGCACCACAAAACTGTAAATTCACAAGTTAGATTAATTTGTAGATAGTGAGAAAGTACATATCTGGCATGGTGCTGCAAAGGAGACTTAGCAGCAAATAAACAGAACCTAGATCATCGCAAAAAGCAGGTTATTTTCGGCAAGAATTTATAAACAAACAAATAATGAATAAACCTTTTCTGTAATCAAATAATAAATTAACGATTTTTACACATATGACAACACTACGCATTCAATTCTGTTGCACTGCCTAAGTCAAGTCTAACGACCTCTACAATACGTGACTGATGAAAGGGCATGTAATAAAATCGACCAGTCACGCTATGTACAGTCAAAGTAATCAAACAGCAAGCTTGTTGACATAGGTTAATGATCGACCCATGTAGTCACGAGTGAATCACACATTGGGTAGATGACTGAGAAAAAATGTAGGAAAATACTCTAGATAGGACAAGAAATGAAATGTGATAAAAAGTACATACATTACTCGAAGGCACCCTCTAGACGTACTAACATTAACTTTGTTGTCACCGTATTGATTAAGACGCAAAACAATCGTAAAGTTAAGGATTAAGACTTTTCACAACGTTTTCAAACTGGGGTGCTGTTTGCAGGGCACAGTGGTCCCCACCAATTTACTAGAACTTTCCATTAAATTAAGTATTACTATAACGCTTGCAAAATAGACTGTCTTGATTAAAGTCCTTTCCTCCCAAACTAAATGCAAAATGAAAGGTTACTACATATTGTTCTGTTTGTAACTGTCATGTACGCCGCTATGGGTGCCTCGATTCATAAGTGGCAGCAAAAGGGTACTGCAAAAACATTGAGAACCACTGCAATAAAGAGCCACCCAATAACGAATGAAGACGGTGATATTCGAGCACAATGGTAAACTTTAGTTAATACCTTACATCCCGATTCTTTTACCTTCAACCCTTAAGCAAATACAGTAGCTTGGAAATGACATAACTTGAGCAGCTATATCATGGAATCAGCCAAGCCGTTCGAATAAAACGGTTAACAAGTTCTCCACATTTCAGTAAACGTTTTATACGTTGGGACTCCTATTCACTTTTTTAGAATTGCCAATTCACACAAAACGCATAAGTTTATTGGCTGGAGTAATGTAACAGCAATGTACATACAAAAGCGGTTTTATCCAAAGCCAAAACACGTTTTACAGTATGTTATTAATTTTTTTACAACACGCGCTAAACATACACTACCGTAAAAGATCCAACGATCGGTCACGAGACTAATCTCGAACACTTAACAAGCATGTGGCATAAAGGTTTCTTAAGTGCAAACTGGAAAAGACAAAATCTGATACATTGCAGTTGTCAGAAAACGAATCTGGCAATAAACTTTCAACATGAGGTTGTAACAGAAACACTACAGCAGTCATGACGTGAAATAAAAATCGCTGATAGGCCATAAGTAATGTACACAAATAATATTTTATCTGTCAATCAAATTTCAGTCGCCAATGATCACTTCTCCCTTCTGTTTAATGCTCTTTTGTCGCAGCTAAAGAGGTATAGACATTTAGTGTGAAAATGAGTTTAGCGCAAATTAGGCGTGCATTGAAATCGGATCAGACCGAAGTTAGTTAAACGAAAATTCCTCAGTATTTGAGAATGAAAAGTGCGCGATCGTGCATGATCGTCAGACTATCGAAATCAGATTCAGTGTTAACTGTACACCACATTAAATATAATTTGGGTGGATAACCCAAGGTCTGATCACAAATTTTTGGATCTTCTTGTAGGATATACCGTGGTATTCCAGATGTATTGTATGATCATTGACAGAAGTTCAAGACGCCATAGTATAATCACTGGCCACAAAGAAATAAGTGCAACTATAGATACAACGAAAGTCGACGACTAAACCCCGCAGCAATCACTTTACAAAACTGTACATTATCAGAAGGCTATCAGTGCCGGAAAAATACAGTTACATGCAAAAAGAAAATCGCTATCAGTCATGATCACAAATACAGAAAGTTTGCTGGTCATATTTACAAAGCAAAACAAGATGTCATGGAAAAGTTTCCATTAGAAATTCAAGGCTTTCATGGCGACCGCTGAGGTTGGGAGAAAACGGTTCCGCCACAGACCCTGTAAAATTGTAGTTAAAGCTAATGCCAGAAGCCCTTTCCTGCGTACAGGCAGCCTTTACGTTTTAAACTTAAAAAAAGCATCTCTACTATACCCCTTCGGTGTGCAAAATGTTTTACCTGCAAATAAGGCGTTTTCATCTTGGTTGGATATTGGGTCACAACTTTCATGTCGGCTCACACTCAATAATAAAGAATCCGATGTGGACCCTACAAAAATATGCGCTAAATATACATTTTGTTTCAAGTCGTGGCGAAGAAACGATCAAAATGTGAAGTCAGGCCTAATGCTAATGCCTCAGTTTTAATAAACTTGTTTCGTAAGTTTCGATGCTGCTACCTGGAGATTGAACGTTCGGCAGGTGGTTTGGGACTGAGCTAACCAATGGCCGATCGGAAAATTGACGCTGCTGATGGATGTCTTTTACCACCGTTCTCGTTTGTTTCGGTATGTAGCCTTTGACGGCTTTGAATGCTTCTGCGCATCAAAAACTGAGTTTAAGCGCAGCAATTAAGAAATTAGCACAAAAAAATACACAAACAACGCGCCCACTGCATTCATCCAAATTTCTCGAATCGCTTTAAGTAATGAATCGATTTTAAGTATGGCAAAAGTTTTAAATCAATCTAAGTAATTGTCGTGAAGGATGTTTACACTAAGCTGACTACAAATTAATGGAAAATCATTTTACGCACGAGTGTAGAGACGACCAAAAGCCACGTCTTTTGGCACATCGGGATAAAGATAAGAAAGACAGTCAAGATCTTGAACAATATCAGGTATACTGCGGCGGTTCTTGAATTCGTTTACGGTGTCTGGTTGAAGATGCTTGACCTCGTGACCCCGTTCATTATCTGTAGCAAAAAAAAACAATTGGATAATAACATTCTATCCTTCCGTAATCAGGACTATAGATGCTATCTGAAATACCGTCGGAAAATAGAACTCAGTCAATAAAGTTCTATACATGTTTTCAGTTATTTCATAAAATACTGCACAACAGGTCGTAGCTTGTAAAATTTAATACACGCGGGCTCCGATTTTCAACTTACTGTCGTAGTAGGATATCGACAAAGATCCTGGAACAGTGTCGCTAAATCTAAATATGAAAGTTCCTAGTTGTCGCTGAAGTAGCATGTTCTGACAAGACGCTTTGCCAACAAAACCATGTATTAACCTAAAACAAGATGTTGTTTGTCACATTGCCATATTTTACCAATCCAATACCAAAGCCAAATTTAAAAAAATTCAAAAATACCAGAACATTGCCCTGTCAAAAACAGAACGATACTATACTCCTGTTTTGTTTTGTCCGGGCATCAAAAATATATTATACGTTGAAACAAAATCTTTCACCCAAGGTTCCAGTATTTCTTTACGTAGTTGCTGGATACCAACTCCATGGCCTTGAAAAACCAAATCCAGAATGTGAAACCCTTGTCTGGTAAATGATCTTGGTTGAATTTGTTCCATGTGACCATAGTGCTTGGCTCGACGGATTCGATGTCTAAAAACGGATAAAATTACAATGTGCGCCAAATTGTTGTAACCGTTAAACTCTCTAGCACAAATGCGAATAATTACTAGGCCTACAACTGCTGCAAACATACTAAAANTGTCTAAAAACGGATAAAATTACAATGTGCGCCAAATTGTTGTAACCGTTAAACTCTCTAGCACAAATGCGAATAATTACTAGGCCTACAACTGCTGCAAACATACTAAAAAGCTTATGCGTCAAATATTTGATCGCGAAAGGACTGAGACCGCCTCCTTCCATGTGAACACTCGATTCATCTTCACATTCCTTCTTCCAGAGCCAGTGCAAACCGTCCAGAATCCAATTCCACTGCACTTGACTCGGTACTTCAAAAGGTCGTCGAAACTATAAGTTGTAAAAATGTTTGACTTTCCTTATGATAACACCTGGTGTAAGAGTTATCCGACAGCACCATCATGGAACTATGTAAGAGGAGTGTATTGTGGACGCATCATGGAAAGCCCATGGTAACAATAAACGTTTGCTAAAAAGCATTTGTTTATCTTTGAGGTAAAACGCAAATTGTTCAACCAGCAATGTCCTACAACAGTATTATGACTACAGAAGACCTTTAACCATATTAAATTGCTAATCTTTCTTTTCAAATAGTCCGAGGTTTTTCACGCTGAATTAAAAATTTCCACGAAGAGATTTGTTACCAGGTAGCCTATATTTAGAGTGTTTAGCTCTAAACTTCGGTTGTCGTTACTGCTACTTTTATTTAATCTGTAAGGTATGTACCTCATTTTGTCTGCAGCCCGCGTGCTTGCACTAAAACACTCGACCTCAAGTGCTCACAAAACAGGACGACACTGCACTAAACATAACCAAAAGTTCTGAATTTTAACAAGCAGTTCCTTTATCACATTGCTTTGTGATGGTTGACATTGACTTCGCTCGGTGTTAGGATACTTTTTTTCCTATTGTCGACCGCAAACATGGAACAACAGACTTACCTGGTTAGAAAAAGCGTTGTCCCAGAATATTGTAGCGTGCGCATCAGGCTCCTGTTTGCCGTGGGTAATGACGACGATGGGGAGTGACATGGCCTGAAACGAGTAGTGCATTCCTTACAGCAAACTCGGTTTACCGTGACTCGCGGGAAAAATCAGTACAAACCTATTTCAATGGATCTAAACAGTTCAAAACTAACTGTCTGCAGCGTCAAACATCTGCTATGAGTCTCTAGATGTTTTGAGTAGTTTCTACTTACCTATTTTGCGTAAGGAAGTAGTTTTTTAAAATTACAAGACACAAATTGGTTGTACATTTTTTTAAATGAGCTAATCGACATTTCAAAATCCGGATAATCTTATCATCTAGTAGATTCTGATCAATAGTTGTTATAAGTCGCTTATGACCTCTGACCATAGTAAATCATTACACCTCAAAGGTGGTGGCAAGCACAGATATAATATCTGGAAAGGCANATTGTTGTAACCAACTCTCTAGCACAAATGCGAACTACTGGGCCTACAACTGCTGCAAACATACTAAAAAGTTTATGAGTCAAATATTTGATCGCGAAAGGACTGAGACCGCCTCCTTCCATGTGAACACTCGATTCATCTTCACATTCCTTCTTCCAGAGCCAGTGCAAACCGTCCAGAATCCAATTCCACTGCACTTCACTCGGTACTTCAAAAGGTCGTCGAAACTATAAGTTGTAAAAATGTTTGACTTTCCTTATGACTACACCTGGTGTAAGAGTAATCCGACAGCACCATCATGGAACTATGTAAGAGGAGTGTATTGTGGACGCATCATGGAAAGCCCATGGTAACAGTAAACGTTTGCTAAAAAGCATTTGTTTATCTTTGAGGTAAAACGCAAATTTTTCAACCAACAATGTCCTTCATCTTTCTTTTCAAATGGTCCGAGGTTTTTTCACGCTTAATTAAAAATTTCCACGAAGAGATTTGTTACTAGGTAGCCTATATTTAGAGTGTTTAGCTCTAAACTTCGGTTGTCGTTACTGCTACTTTTATTTAATCTGTAAAGTATGAACTTAATTTCGTCTGCAGCCCGCGTGCTTGCGCTAAAACACTCTTGCGACCTCAAGTGCCCACAAAACTAGACGACACTGCACTAAACATAACCAAAAGTTCTGAATTTTAACAAGCAGTTCCTTTATCACATTGCTTTGTAATGGTTGACATTGACTTCGCGCGGTATTAGGGTACTTTTTTTCCTATTGTCGACCGCAAACATGGAACAACAGACTTACCTGGTTGGAAAAAGCGTTGTCCCAGAATATTGTCGCGTGCGCATCAGGCTCCTGTTTGCCATGGGTAATGACGACGATGGGGAGTGACATGGCCTGAAACGAGTAGTGCATTCCTTACAGCAAACTCGGTTTACCGTGACTCACGGGAAAAATCAGTACAAACCTATTTCAATGGATCTAAACAGTTCAAAACTAACTGTCTGCAGCGTCGAACATCTGCTATTATTTCACACCGAAAGTTACGAGTCTCTAGATGTTTTGGGTAGTTTCTACTTACCTGTTTTGCGTAAGGAAGTAGTTTTTTAAAATTACAAGACACAAATTGGTTGTATATTTTTTTAAATGAGCTAATTGTCATTTCAAAATCCGGATAATCTTATCATCTAGTAGATTCTGATCAATAGTTGTTACAAGTTGCATATGACCTCTGACCATAGTAAATCATTACACCTCAAAGGTGATGGCAAGCACAGATATAATATCTGGAAAGGCATTTTTGCTACTGGTGTATTGGAAAGCGAGAAAACAATAGTTTCAAATGTTCTGCCATTATTTTACTTTTTTCCGAAATAAGATTAAATTTTGTCTGCTCTAGCATAGGTGTCTTATATTTGCCCTCTAAGCACCTATATGTTAATTTCCTTATCAGTTAAACTTCACAAAATTTTCCCAAGTAGGCCAAGTTTTAAGTTTTAAGAGAACCACTGCTGTATATTACGAAAATGTACTTGTGCTGTGACATTCAATTCGTTGTTGTGCGGCAAGCGTAGGCAGATCTGGGATCGGAACACCATGCAGTATTTTTCACGAGTGACAACAATATCAGCTTCGCTTTTGCGCACTATCGATTTCAACATCTGAAAAGAAATATTGTTGATGCAAACTCGGTTCTAATGTTTCGATGTAATGTCACCAACATGCCCAATAATACAGCGCGATTAAACAACCACACGTTGAGCAGTATAACTTCGAAGCATCAGTACTAAAATACCATGTCACTTTAGTTTGCAAATGGTTGACACGCTTTTGTCTGAAATGTAATCAATGCAACATGAACAAATATAACGTACCATGTTAGTCATGTGAACTTGAACATGTTTGGCATCATCGTTGTAATCCGACTGCATTTTGACACTGTTTGCAATATTCCCCGACTTGGTTCTGTAGTTACATCATATTATAACCAGTGGCGGCTCATGTATAGGCACTGTGGAACTGCAGCACCCCCTATTTTCTCTTGATATTATCGATAACATTCAATATAATAATTTTTTTTATAATTCTTTCTATACTGATTCATTAAACACTACACAGCGTGTGAATGTCATCTGCAACAAGGCTAAAAACGATACTTACATTGGCGACCCTGAACCGTTTTCCTTAATATCACAGGCCACGTCGCAGTTCACAAGAGTCGCTTCAGTCAAAAAGCTGAACTAAGGAAATAATACACCTTTTTCGCATTTTGCAGGTACAATTTAAAACCGTATTTTTCGGACTTCTACAAAAATCAAAACATACTTTGTGTAAATCCAGGCTGTTGGACACTAGATGACGCAAGCGACATGCAAATTTCTTGTCTTTCATGAGGACTTGGGGTGGCTGCTTTTCCAACACCAGGCCGCTGGAAAAAAAACATGTCGTTTTACAATACTTTCCAAGTTTTATGAAAGTAAAATCCGAACTCAGATATAACCCAAGCTTGTATAAAGCATCCAATATTTGCCTCGATATGACACATAGGCTACATCGTATACCATTTTAAGCAAAAACTTAAATATATTCTTACAATGTGACTATTTCTGTAATAAGATTTTCATAGCCAACTCTAAGCCGTTCCAATGCTTCGAAAAATTGTCTTTCCTCCTCCACCGTGTTTACTTCAATCTTTGTGAGCTTGTGAATCTGATCGAGACTCAGCAACATCAATTTGACTGTAGTTTTACAGCTGAAAAAATAGTGAAATACGTTTGCAACCCGGCCTGTGAGGTTTTTTTGAGTTCCAATATTTTTATTTTGTTTTGTTTTTTCTGTGCGCACAAAAACACACAAAAGAATACCTAGTTAAAAGTCCTTCGTACATTTGTATGTTATTAGTTATTTTTTAAATACAGCGATATAGGCACCCTCACCTATAACACATGCAAAACCTTTTTACCTTCATAGAGTATAGCTTTAGTAAAGAATTTTGTTCCAAAGAGCATGATGACCGTTATTAATTCACTTACCAGTCTTCCAGTTGATCGATATCGTAGCTCTCCACATATTTTCCGTTGGCTGCAAAGGCCTGCGCTCTCTGCCACTCAGCGATCTCATGGTGGACCTTGCTGAGTAAACCTTTCAAACGTGGAAAAACTCTTTCACGATGCCAGTCCAGTATTGTCTAAACGTCCATTAACAAAAACACGGATGAGATTTTAATAAAGCGTTTGTCGAAAATCAATATCAACTATCACCTTACACTTAAATTACCAATTAAACTCAACCACCATTTTCAAAAATGATTTCACCTGATGCCAGTACCTCCTAAAACTTTTACCACTAACGTTAGGATATGTCAATTAGATTTTAACTAATTTCGCAATCCTGAAAACAACTGACGGCAAATCTATAAAAACAACCTGGTCGTGTGTCAAGCGGAATTTACCTTTCGGTTGTTGATCACGGATTTTCTCATGTTAAAAAGTTCCTGTATTGCTCTATTCTGCTCTGCGGTCACAATTTGATTCATGTCGTACCCGTCAAGAACTCGAACTAAAAATAAAGGGGCAAGAAAGTTAATGAATAAAAAATTAAAAAGCTGTATGGTTGCTAAAGACTCTTACCCGCTTTATTTTTACAAGCTTTGTAGCATATGAAGATAAGCCTTTGCTTTAATTTTAAAGAAAAATAATGAAATCCAACATATCAACAATACAGTATGTGAAGTTTCACTTCGTACTTACTATTCCCTCCTGTGCACTTTAACAAGCGGTTCAAGCCAGCAGTGGTTTGCTGAAGGCTTGCATCGACTGTACGACAGAGCCCTTGGACTTCTGATATGTCCTAGTGGACGAAAAAATATTCAACTTTGGTAGATATTGTCCACCAGTAAAACTTTACCGCGACGTATTCAATGCAATAATGCTTTGGTAAATTGTGCGTGGCTTTGGCAGTCCACAAGTCAATGATCAGGATATTTAATTCCTTTTTAACGTTTTACTCGATCGTAACCTTTGCGTTTTACTGAAGATGTTTACATTTTTTGGTATTTTAACACTGCAAATTCAAAATAGCAACACTTCATGTGTTGCTTTAGACCTTAATTGTTACATTAACTATTTTTGCTGCATACGTGTTCTTGTCAAAACTGACCTTCATGTGGTTTTGTATCCGTTCCACTACTCCAACCGGGCGATAAAGATTTTCGGCACCAGCATTGTGAAGCTGATTCTGGGATGACGCAGAAACATCAGCTTGACTGCTGTACGAAACAAATGATTGATGGTTGTTCCTTAGACCATCAGTGGGCAATACATCGGTGTTGTTTCCTGAACAACCACTTTGAAAGGTGTTGTGCAACAGACTATCACTAGGAATTTGTGGATGGCTATTCACTGGACTTCCATATGTCATAGATTGCATGTTCTCCATTAAAAAAGCGCCCGGAACGGGTTGTTTTTTTTTTGTTTTTTTTGTGTTATATGTGTTTAATATCTACACATAAAAATATTGAAATGGTTGAAAAACCGATCCATTAAAATATTGATAAAAAAGACCTAATAGTTAAGATGAAGACGAACGTTTAAAAGCAACAATCGGCTAACAATTTGTTTTTAAACGAACCATCACTTACTAATTTTGCTGTTTCTGTCCTACTAAACCACTGGTTTCTGTCTTGGGGGTCTTGGCCCCAGTTTTGCAGGGGTCGCAAATCTAGGGGTTGCAATTTTTTGTTAATAATAAGTGGTTAAAAAACAATTTGAAACGAATACCATAGAGCAGTGATTCTCAAAGTGTGGTCCCCGGACCACTAGTGGTCCGTCATCTCCTCATAGTGGTCCGCAAAAAGATGACTTAACTAGGAACGGGTTTATAAAATCTCCTGTTTTGTGATCATTTTAGAATGGAATTCTCTTTGGTGGTCCTCCAAACAAAATTCGATAATAAAGTGGTCCTTGGGCTAAAAAAGTTTGAGAAACACTGCCATAGAGACTCATTTACAGTGTTTAAATCGAATAATTTTAAAGGGGGAACTGATTAGAATTCTATTATGGTCGCTGTACTAATTAAGAGTAAAAAACACTGCAATAAATATATATGTGTTTATTTTCTGGTAAAGCTCGTGAGTAAAAACTTCCGTAGTGGTATGTTTTAACACTTTAAAGTTTCTACTCAATGTAGAAGAATGAAAGTTTGATAAAAAGTTTTGACCCTAAGACGCACAATTTGGGCAATCTACAAATATTGCAACTGTGCAAAAGTCAATAAGCAAACAAATATGTCACGGATACTGTTAATATTTGCAACAAAAAGTTTCATACCTAAATAATATCTGTTTTCCACATTAACACCAAGGCTTTGTAACAATTGACTATATCCAGTAAAAATGTAAACGTCTGACCCCTAAGCAGTGGAACTCCATAGCAACTACAAAAATCAAAGAGCTCCATAGCAACTACAATACACTAAAAACTATTTTTTTCACTTGCTATTGTCGGGCTGTTAAATCGCTATTAGACCTTTTCCATTCTTGAAAGCCACGCCACGTAGTTGGCCTGTCAACAGGGCGAATGAGGCCATAACTCAAAAGGTAAACACAACCGTGTATACAGGAGGGAGAAACGAGACAACCAATACCAGCTCCTGTCCAGCTAACGTCACATCAGGCGGTGTATTCTAGGGAAGTCGTTACGCCAAGCGTAGCATACCGTTTGGCCACTGAGTTTCGCTACTGCTGAAACTGAGTCCAAACACAAGTTAAAAATAATGGTCGTTGACCAGTCGAACCTAGGACGTTGTGTGACGACGAACTAGAATAATGCAATGACATTAAATTAAACAGCGATCCTTTTTCTGAAATTGCATTTTTTTAATAAATATTAAACAACCATGAGCCAGTAAGCTTAAAACTGTACAGATATCGGTTGCAAAAGTTGTGTAAGAAACATAAAAAGGGTCACAGAGCATGGATTGCTTTATGGGAGAAAGGATGCTGTCATAGCATGAGCAGAGAATTTCCTGTTATGCTCATACCTTGGTGCGCTCGAGTGTTTACCGACAGTCGTTTCACTTTAAGCTGCCACGGTCATGTGACTGGCGGCATCAGCCGATTCGCGGAAGTAATCGTATACAATCTAGGCAAAGTGCGATAAGCTTTGCGTATGTAGGAAATTCAATACGAAACTAGGAAGGTGGCACAGCCAATATTGATTTTCTTCCTACATGACCCCTTAAATGACATTTTCCAAACATACCCATTCCTATTACAGTATTACAATGAATATATACCTAGTATCTGGGGAATATAACAATCCAAGACATTTGTGACGTCATACACATAGTCTTTATGTCATGTTTTGAAACCCTTAGGTTGGATCCGCACGTTACAAAAATGTTGCTAATGGGTTCAGTTGAGATGATTCTACCGAGATACAACTATCTAGTGAACGTCCAACTTAAAACAAACGGCTTCGGATAATTTTTGCCCAATCCGGATGAATTTATAAGTCAAATCGAATCCGGATTACACAAAATTTACAGTAGTTTCGGCATGTCTTATATTACTTGAGACACGCAGAAACCACAATTGCTCCTGTAAATGACGGAACCATCCAAAAATACAAAAAATAACCTCCATGTTTGCTATTAGGACTGGCCAATTGTCAGAATTTGACCTCAGGGTACGCCTAAAAGTTTTGTTTCCAATTTCTATCTGAACCAATCTGTGTGTGACAATTTCAAATCTTTGTATCCTAAGTTGTTGTAAATTATCCTCGACGACCAAACCATGCAGAAAAGTCTACAGATTATTCAAGGTTGAGCTTTCTCGTACAGTCGCAGACTCGCAAGTAACCGAATGCATTCATGTGATTACAAGAAGGAAAAACGTGTACAAATAAACGCAACCCGACACGGTCGTGGGCAATATGGAAAATGGTTTATTAATGACGAGGATAGTTGCCAAAGATTTAAAGTAACAGTTTTTTCAAACTGTGAAATCAGGATAACACATAACATATCATTCACTGGCTTTCAGACTAGCTCTTACAAAGAAAATAATATCATTCACTACTTGGTGGGCGTTGGTCGACCGTTAAAAAAATTTACGTGTAAAACTACTGGCGTTTTTTTAACGGTCCGATTTGTAAAATTTACGGGACATTATACGTCATTTTTACACGTAAAAAATACGGAATAATGCGACGCATTTTTTACGGTTTTATCTGTATATTTTACGTGTAAATATGACGTATGATGTTCCTTATATTTCACTGTTTTTATCCGTATTACGTGTTAATATGACGTAAAATGTTTTGTAAATTTTACAGTTTGGTCCGTTTAAAAAACGCCAGTAGTTTTACACGTAAAAACTACAACAAGCAGTAAAATGTCACACACAACCTCGTGAACCAGTTGTTTATTCAACAACCAAAAACAAACAGATGAGTCCAAATTGAACAATAACATTCGTTTAACAAATGATACACGGCCCAAGCAAAGGTGCATCTTACTTTCATTTGAACAACTAAACAAAACGTGCACCATCAACGCAACAAAGAACAAACAAAGCTCAGGCATTTAAAGCAGACAATTCTTAGGGACACTTTTGAAACAGCATACCTTATTATGAAAAACCTAAAATAACATGTAGGTGACATACTTTGTAATCATAGTAAATATGTGTGAATTGGGGTAAAAAGTTGTCAGTGCACAACTACAGATACCCATCTATCATGTGTGAAAATTTGAACAACTCTTTCTTGACCAAAACATGGGAACAAACCCATGTAAGAAGCAACTGAATATTTCGAGTTAAAAAGGGTAAAAATGGGTGAATCCAAACTAAAGTCACAAAATACAAAACTTCTAGGTGACTTACTTTGTTAAACATAGCTGTTTAAAAATTTCACATTTTGGGGGCCTATGGGTGAATCGGGGTAAAAAGTTGTCAGTGCACAAATTCAGATACCCATCTATCATGTGTGAAAATTTGAAGAAATTTAAACAACAAACGTGGGAACAAACTCACATTACACATAAAAAAGAGAAAACAGAGTACAAACAATATGTCTCCTCTTCGTGGAAGAGGTCCCATAATAAAACGTCAATAATCTCCATTCTGGATTTTGCCACGTTTATGACCCAACTAGTTTGCCTAGTTTTAGGACTTTGTTGTTGATGCCAGAAAATCTTTGCCTTTTGTTGTTTTTTGTTCCGGGCACATTTATCATGGCAATGTACCTGCAACGTAAAAAAAACTGAAGGTGATGAACAAAAGTCACAAATACAGCACTACCTTTGTATAAACTCCAATGTTGCTTCTCCTTTTTTGGGATAGCTAATATTATAAATGTAGTACAGACAGAAAGCACAAGACATTGCCAAGAAAAAGTTGTTACATGAGAACAATACATTGTTTTCAACAGCAACAAAAATTTTCTCACTGCATGCAACGGAATCACCTGCAACCAAAGAACTTTTTAAATGTGCATAGTGTTTTATCAACCAACTGTCATACCAATCACAATGAGGTAGGGAGTGGGGGGGATGTCATTGAGAATTTCTGCCAGCATGAATTCATCCTGTACACAATAAAATGCAAAAAAATCAAATTCAAATGGCTAAAATAATTATAGCATTTCTGTAACACAGAATATAAAACCAAGAATGACTGTTTAAAACCGAATGTTTTATCCAAAGTACCAACCGTGTAACATTTAAATAAAACACTTTTTTCCTCTTTAAAATAAGCTGCCAATAGGGAAAGAACCTCCTTCACCCTTGGGGTTTTGTTTCCCAATGAAACACATTGAGCTTTTATGTGCAATACAACTGCTGCAACACCAGGTTTGTCTTGTTGTTTCAAAGTCCTGAAGACAAACATATACAATATTAAGGGTTTAAGGGTTTAAAATAGGCCAAAAAACTCACTTGTAAATTTGAAGACTTCGTGAAGCCATGTCAGCAGGCAGCGACTCAAATGTATTGAGTTTATTCATGAGGGTGTCATAATGTTGTAACATAAATTTTGCTTTGCTTAAAAAAGGCCACTCCTCCAAAACCTTTTGTATTGGGACTCCCATATTAATTACCTGCCTTTGCTGAGAAAATGATTTTTTCATTAAATCAGAAACTTGTTTTTCATCAAATGCTGATTTCTTAAATTCCATAATTAGCCAAGCTTTGGCTGTTTCATTGATTTGCTCCCAATCTGGATCAGGGTTCCAGTTTACCAAACCATATGGCACTTTCGGACTTCTCTTTAACGAGGTGCTGATACTAGAATGACCAAGGTCCGAATTTAGCTTTTTTAGTTTTCGTACTTCATTTTCCCAACGATAGTATAGTTGATTGGTCAATGCGTTGTGTCCGTTTCCAATTGGAATGTCACCTATTACATCTTTAAAGGAATGAGGATACTTTTCTACAATGGAAATAGCAATTCTTTCAAGGTTCTTTCTTCCAGGTTTGTCAGTAATCTGAACATACATGTATACAACCATTCAACTAATCAACAAAACATGCAGAGCACCACAAGGAATGTATTTATCTAAAAATTACACAATTGGTTTGCAAAGTTTAAAGCAAAAAAAATTACCCATTAAAAAAAGACAATTATAAAACTTGTGGTCATATTGAAAAACATTTTTGTTGTGAAATAAAGCAGGTAAATCAGGAAAAGTGCTTATGTACCTTCAAAACATCCTCAATGATCTTGTGAACTAGCTGTTTAGTTTGTGCAGCAGTTGGTCTATTTCCATTCTCAACTGCTTCCGTCAATGCTAGTGAGCACTTTTGCCATGGTATTTTAAAGTGGTATGCCCACTGCATGCTGGATTCCTTATCAGATGAACCACTTTCTGATGACAATGATTCTGTGCTGCTGCATGACAGATTTAAAGCTGGATTGTCTGAATTGAAGATATGGTTAGTGATGGTAACAAAACTTAAGAGGCAAAAACTACCTACATTTACCAGTTTGTGTGGCTTTAAGGAGTCTCCTGGCCTGCACCAAATTGAAATGGTCAAGCAAATCTCCAACCTCAATGTGATCAAAGTCCTGCACTTTCCAAACACCAAGACTTTCAAGAAACCGGGCAGAATTCTGTAAAGCTGTGGCATCTTTCGCCAGTTCTGGCAAAGTTTTTATTAAAATGGCATCCATGGTTTGTTTGCATAAATAGACAATATGTATGATACCTGCAATTTACCACAAAAAAGACTGTTTCAACACAAATATTTTTGTCGAATTTAGACAATAAACATAAAATGGAAATTTGCTAAAAAGATCTTTCACAGATACACAAATTAGTTCAGTTGGAACATTTGAAGTTACTTTATACACACCATAATGTGGATACAAATAAGCAAATTCCTTGCGGACAACACAATACATTTTACATTCAGCCATAAACAAAGCTAGTATAAGACCTAGGTGCAGATCGCTTTCATCTTTAGATAAAACAACATGCATATTTGTTTCAAAAAGAGTTCCTCTTATCTTTGCAGACTTTATAAACACACACTTTAAAACTAGAAGGGTGGCTTTCACCATGGGGGGGTTCCATATACACTATTACCTTATTTAAAAACGCTTATATATTGACCATGTCATTTCGCATGGGTCCCATAGTTACTTAAGCTTTTTATGGGGGGGGGGGGGGGGCAGGCAAAAACGCATGGGTCCCCACACACGCAAAGTTGTAGAAATTGTGGTTCA
>QXVZ01003627.1:0-11349 GCA_008931825.1 Phallusia fumigata
GACCTTGGTGGTATTGTATTTTCATTCCCTTCAAGTTGGATCTTTTCTCATCAACTTCTTTTACCTTATTACAACGTTTGCAATGAAACAAAAAGATTAATATGCATTTAATGCTATGCTGTTGCAGTAAACAAAACGTCAGCGGGTATTTAAAAACGTTTGCAGCAAAATGTGTTGGTTACATGCAAATTCCTTTCAATTTCCTGTGTAGTTTTGGCTAATGATTAATGCTCGGTAGGTATCCCTTAACGACTTCAGCAGCCTCGATGTCGAGTCCTTCAGCCTTTTCGCCCAGTTCGGCCACAGCTAAAACACCTTAAAAATATTTTTGTGTGTCAGTTGGTTTATCTCAACTGCAGTTTCACAAAAAGGTCTAGATTAGAGTGGTTCTCATAGCTTGGTCCGCGAAGCTGATTTATTGGAAACCCGACGAGCACAGTTCCACCATATTGTCTGTAATAGTCTTTTTCCATGAATAAAGTATTTTACCAAATGTTGTGGAACTTGTTTTGGGCGAAGCTAAAGCTCGTTTACACCACGAACTACCGACTGTTTTAGGACTGTTATGCAAAAATACTAAAAAAAGCTTAAAACCCACTGTTCTTGACTGTGATAACTGGCCTACCGGATCTGTTTCCCAACGAAAACACCATTACGTGTTTGTCACTTGTAGATGTAAGTGTTTTCATTTCTGCCACGATACTTGAGGGTAAACTTGCCGCCATGACCGAATTCGACAGAGTCTTTGCGGTTGATTAGTGAGCGAAGTTCTATTTCCTACAGATATACAAGACCTGTAGATATTCTGTGAATGATTTAAACTATTGAGTTTATATTACACTCATTGCAAACGCAGTGCTTTACTTTTAGTAAAACCAGCACATAACTTAGCCACGCCAAATATATGAAAACCAGCACATAACCCACGCCAAATATATAAACGATCTGCACCAAAGGAGCACCCCTATTAAAACCCATTTCTGCAGTTGAATCCCAACTTATCGTTTTAAACCTACGCCGTTGTCCTGCGAGATTTCATCAACTGAATAACCGTATAATTGTCATTTCGTTTTAATAAGCATCGCAGCCATAAAATGTAAAATGGATGCACCATTTTACTGCACCATTACACCCAGTTGCTGCATCAATAACATCCTGGTGGGAACAGCTAAAAATATCCAAAGGCGCTGTAAAGTTTTTTTTTCAGTGACACTGTGTTTGACATTGTTGTAAATTTGGGTGTTCCCGTCGTTCTTAAGGCAGTTACCAGGACGTCCAGGAAATGGCCGCAGCTTCTCAGGTGCTTCACGAGCCGCAATTGATAGCGTTGCAAATTTAGATTTTTGCCGCCATTCACTCCCTACGGTATTTAAAAATTCGTGAAGTTGATGACCTGCAGAAAACATATGCTGTACGATCTGGCGTACGGTAGAGAGCCGTGTTGTTTTCGCAATGCCTTGTTCGCAATGGTATAAATTATATTTTGAGGTTGTGTCTGTTTTGAATCGCCGCACGCTTGTCATGCAACGTTTGCCTTAAAATCAAACATGGAGTTGTTGGCTGCGTTTAAGCTCACGTTGTGGCTGGTAGAAGGTCATGTGCATCTGTTCGAATACGAAACTTGCAGCTTGTAACTGTGATAATCACTAGTTGCTGTCTTTAACTCGTTGGTGTATGATTTTACTGTTAATTTTTTTGGTTGGCTTGGCTTATGTAAATTGATTAAGAGTTGGGTTTTCTTTGGTAAAGGTGTCAAAGTAAACTGGCCAACCGGCATATTTTCCGGTGAAGCAAGTTTTCTCGTCTTGGTCGAAATGCTAATTGCTTGTGTTTGATCAAAAACATTTACCGCCGCAGCAATAGTGCTTTCATTTTCTTTAAAAAGACAGCGTCAAATAAACAAGATAAAATTGAGAAGGTTTTCAGTCTCGAGTTTCGGGCAATGCATCCCGGGGGTGCTCCCTTTAATCAAAGATCGGGAACATTGCCTTCGCTAAAATCCATTTATTTTGTTAATATCATCACGTCATAAATTCATTTGGTACTATTGCACCTTTTGTCCTAGTTTGGTGATGAAACGGATTATGCAGACGAAATAATAACTGCAGGTTTTTTTGGACTACTCTGCACTTTAAGCCTGCAACAAACCAAATGAAGATTTTTGGTAAAGTTTAACAGAATTTTTCGTTTTTTGTTCTGTTTTTTTTTATCGAACCAGCTAAATTTGTTCGCGTCTCACATTTGTTGTTTTCTATTTCCAGGGACGTAGCAGCCCGAAACATTCTCGTGGCACAACCGGACTGCGTGAAACTGGGCGATTTTGGACTTTCCCGCTACATGGAGAATCAAAATTACTACACAGGTACGCGGCACAATCTTTTGTAACGTGCACGACTTGACCCACCTATTCCGGTCTCACAACCAAATTTGCGCTTTTACTCGTAGCGGAATTTTATCTGAGGGTCATCAAAACTGAAGCGTTGCTTTATAAGCGAACACGCAATTGTTTCTGGTGTCTACACAAATTTGTACCAACTATAAATATTAACTATGTAGTTGTATGAATGCCACTGTACATCAGACCTGCTAGGCCGCTAGGGCGTTGACACAATTAGATCCGATGTTGTGGACCTCTGGCCATCGGTGGGATTCGAACACGCGACCGCAGCCTATCCGAAACAATTGCTGCATGGGAATTAAAAAAAACCGCTCTGACTCGGCTTTTTGCAGGCCTGGCGTAAAGTAAAACAACTGAAGCTCGTTTGGAATATATTTGAATGCAGGGTGCTAAATACCGATTTAGAATAAAATCCAACTGGCTTTCTATTCTATTTCAAAAACCTTACTAAGCTTAAATGCAAAAAGCGAAGACCGGGGGTTAATGTGAAAGTCATGTTATGTTTTCAGGGGCACTGTCCCTGGATTAGCGTTTTTCTAGTATAGTACATACGAGATGAAAATATTGAAATTTGGCGAAAGTACGAATGCATTCTGTACACAATTTCTTAGCCCTCTATGTTTTTTGAGACTATGTAACCAATGTGGGTAAAAAAAATTCCTCGACTTTCACAGCATCAAAGGGAAAACTGCCAATCAAATGGATGGCACCGGAATCAATTAACTTCCGACGATTTACAACAGCTACAGACGTTTGGATGTTTGGTGAGTAAAGACACGTACTTGTTTAGATATTAAGCGCCACACACAAGTCAAATACAGACAGGCCCAGTGCCACAAATAGAGGAGATGATATTATTAAATGCCGTTGGCGAATGGTATAAATAATGTGTGCTTGTCTTCCAAAAAATCAAAGGCGTAATATACAAAAACAATTCAACATAATTAAGAAAACAATTAAAAAGTTATATTTCGTTGCCATGACGATGTTTTTCGTGTGCAATTTTAAAATATTTTGTCAATTGGTAAGTTTTTGTCAATTTAGTACGCACAAAATTGTGAAAAGGCTTACTCGTACTAATTTAGTTAAAAACCGCATTATAACTGTATGTATTAGACTCACTCATCCAAATCGCCGTCATACCAGTATTAGCATAGAATGACATTGGCCTTCAACAAGTACGTTTTTGTAGCTGTTTGCTGTTGGGAAATCCTGATGATGGGAATCAAACCGTTTCAAGGCGTGAAGAACAAGGATGTCGTCGGCAAGATCGAGGCTGGCGAGAGACTAGCAATGCCCTCCAACTGCCCACCCCCCTTGTACCACCTTATGCTCAGGTAAGTTCAACCCTATTAAGCCCAAAAAGTGAAAGTTATAAAGAAGGTTAATCTCAGTATCTTGTCACTTTTAAATCAATAGTATGCGGTTTTGACTGCTTGCTAATACATAAGGTAGATAGTTACAGATTCTTTAGGATGTTAAAAACCCTGGTTAATTAGCTTTTCACGGTTTTATTGGTTTTTGTTGTTTTTGTATTTTTTGCGCAAAACAAACAACAGAAAGGTGGTCGAGCGGATAAAAATATCACCTATCAAACAGTGACAGGGGAGCTGATGTAATATTCTGGTCTTTTAACCAACCTTAAAAATAAAAACACGGAGAGTGCAGGCAATATCTTGACATACTATAAAGGTTTTTTTGTCCCCTTGGTCCGTTAGGCAAAGACAGTTTCTGTTGCCTAGCGGCAACGTGACTTTAGTTGAAACATCCGCTAGGTGGTGATGTGTCTAAGTAAACGTTTTGCAAAATGTGGAGGACGGTCTTACGTGATTTTCTTCAGATCATTTGAATCATTTCCAGCGTAATTATTTATTCTCCTACTTTAAGAAAGCATCGGTTTTATTTCAGTTGCTGGTCATACGATCCCGGAATGCGACCGCTTTTCCAAGAAATTCAACAGCGACTCAGGTTTGACGAACTTTTTTGACTTTATTTTTCGTAACGTGCAGTCGGACCGGAAAAAAATCTTTTCATTTCCCTCAACAGTAGGCTTTTCTACTAATCCGAAACACAAACCACACGGTTTAGACAAGACCTGGGGATTGTACGGCCCCAGGGCCACATACGGTCCTTTGGTTGACTTTGACTGGACCGTTTAAGCTTATTTGGAATGACAAAATAAACATTGTATTTTATAATTTCGATTGAAAAATGACATTTGTTGTAGGGCAATCTTACTTTTTTATCGCATAGCCATAACATATACTCTTACCGGCATGTGGAAACAACGCTATTCACTGATTTTGAAAAAAAAATCCAATAATATCATGCAGAATTGGGTTAAGTCTTTAGCCCTGCCCTCAACGATATGTTTTGTTTCCAATGTGCCACAATGGAGAAACCTTGGTTCCACCCGAGGTTTACACTTCCTAACTGCACCTCGATTATTTAAGCGTACAGTAACGTAATGGATAAACAGAACACACCATTTTCCGCGTTCGCCCTATTGTTTGTTGCGTTCTACTTTACGACCGTGACTTCGAACCTGCTTTGCTACGTGGAATCTGTGACTTTTGCCTGTGATTTCAATCTGTGGCAAATGACTTGGCGCTTTTCCACGCAAGCCAACTGCGTCACGCCATTTCACTTTGCTGTGCCCTTTACAAACCCGCGTTTTCTGGCACAGCAGCGGTGCTACGTGCACGGTTTTGTGCGTCCGAAGCGGGTTGTCAAACCCTCTTCGGGTAGTCAACCAGTTATGCGTAATAGATACATGGAAAAGGTTGAAGTGGATTAAAAATTTTACTTTACTTTAGAGGTGACAAACAATTGTTTACAGAGAATAACATTACCAGCTGTTTTTAAACTACTTCCAATCGATGCATGAACTTTCAGAACAAAGTAAAAATAAAAAGATTTGAGTGTACATGTAAGTATGCCTGTTTCCGACCAACGAAAATGTGCTGGTATTCGGACAAAGGTTTGTGCCTTCCAGCTAAGCAAAACATTAGGCTAGACATCTGGTTTGCCCGACACATATCGGATTATATTAAGCCACTGTGGGCTTAACTTGTTTTCCAGAGCATTCCATTGCAGGTGCAACGATTTAAAGTAAGTCTCATTTGCCCTGAAATCGGATTTTCCAGTATAAAGTGCTCAGCGTACTCCCAAATCCAGACCAAAGAAACGTGTTTGTATGTACAGGCTCGTCACCGCATCTTCGGGCGATCTGATTGGTCACCGAGATCGTAGTCTCGGCGCAGCGTCATAATAACCTCTAGCAAACAAACCATAAAAGATTCCTATTATAGTGAGATCGGGGCGGTTACGTCATGGCAGATTTTCGAACGGTGAATCACGTGNAGAACAAGGACGTCGTCGGCAAGATCGAGGCTGGCGAGAGACTAGCAATGCCCTCCAACTGCCCACCCCCCTTGTACCACCTTATGCTCAGGTAAGTTCAACCTTATTCAGCCCAAAAAGTGAAAGTTATAAAGAAGCTCAATCTCAGTATTTTGTCACTTTTAAATCAATAGTATGCGGTTTTGACTGCTTGCTAATACATAAGGTAGACAGTTACAGATTCTTTAGGATGTAAAAACCCTGGTTTTAATTAGCTCACGGTTTATTGGTTTTTGTTGTTTTTGTATTTTTTACGCAAAACAAACAACAGAAAGGTTGTCGAGCGGATAAAAATATCACCTATCAAACAGTGACAGGGGAGCTGATGTAATATTCTGGTCTTTTAACCGCGTTAACCTTAAAAATAAAACACGGAGAGTGTAGGCAATATCTTGACATACTATCAAGGTTTTTTGTCCCCTTGGTCCGTTAGGCGAAGACAATTTCTGTTACCTAGCGGCAACGTGACCTTAGTCGAAACATCCGCTAGGTGGTGGTGTGTCTAAGTAAACGTTTTGCAAAATGTGGAGGACGGTCTTACGTGATTTTCTTCAGATCATTTGAATCATTTCCAGCGTAATTATTTATTCTCCTACTTTAAGAAAGCATCGGTTTTATTTCAGTTGCTGGTCATACGATCCCGGAATGCGACCGCTTTTCCAAGAAATTCAACAGCGACTCAGGTTTGACGAACTTTTTTGACTTTATTTTTCGTAACGTGCAGTCGGACCGGAAAAAAATCTTTTCATTTCCCTCAACAGTAGGCTTTTCTACTAATCCGAAACACAAACCACACGGTTTAGACAAGACCTGGGGATTGTACGGCCCCAGGGCCACATACGGTCCTTTGGTTGACTTTGACTGGACCGTTTAAGCTTATTTGGAATGACAAAATAAACATTGTATTTTATAATTTCGATTGAAAAATGACATTTGTTGTAGGGCAATCTTACTTTTTTATCGCATAGCCATAACATATACTCTTACCGGCATGTGGAAACAACGCTATTCACTGATTTTGAAAAAAAATTCCAATAATATCATGCAGAATTGGGTTAAGTCTTTAGCCCTGCCCTCAACGATATGTTTTGTTTCCAATGTGCCACAATGGAGAAACCCTGGTTCCACCCGAGGTTTACACTTCCTAACTGCACCTCGATTATTTAAGCGTACAGTAACGTAATGGATAAACAGAACACACCATTTTCCGCGTTCGCCCTATTGTTTGTTGCGTTCTACTTTACGACCGTGACTTCGAACCTGCTTTGCTACGTGGAATCTGTGACTTTTGCCTGTGATTTCAATCTGTGGCAAATGACTTGGCGCTTTTCCACGCAAGCCAACTGCGTCACGCCATTTCACTTTGCTGTGCCCTTTACAAACCCGCGTTTTCTGGCACAGCAGCGGTGCTACGTGCACGGTTTTGTGCGTCCGAAGCGGGTTGTCAAACCCTCTTCGGGTAGTCAACCAGTTACGCGTAATAGATACATGGAAAAGGTTGAAGTGGATTAAAAATTTTACTTTACTTTAGAGGTGACAAACAATTGTTTACAGAGAATAACATTACCAGCTGTTTTTAAACTACTTCCAATCGATGCATGAACTTTCAGAACAAAGTAAAAATAAAAAGATTTGAGTGTACATGTAAGTATGCCTGTTTCCGACCAACGAAAATGTGCTGGTATTCGGACAAAGGTTTGTGCCTTCCAGCTAAGCAAAACATTAGGCTAGACATCTGGTTTGCCCGACACATATCGGATTATATTAAGCCACTGTGGGCTTAACTTGTTTTCCAGAGCATTCCATTGCAGGTGCAACGATTTAAAGTAAGTCTCATTTGCCCTGAAATCGGATTTTCCAGTATAAAGTGCTCAGCGTACTCCCAAATCCAGACCAAAGAAACGTGTTTGTATGTACAGGCTCGTCACCGCATCTTCGGGCGATCTGATTGGTCACCGAGATCGTAGTCTCGGCGCAGCGTCATAATAACCTCTAGCAAACAAACCATAAAAGATTCCTATTATAGTGAGATCGGGGCGGTTACGTCATGGCAGATTTTCGAACGGTGAATCACGTGGTGTTGTGAAGCACCCATGTAGTGAGAGAAGGCGTGTCTTAACCACTTCGCCACTGTGTCACGCTTTGTTTCTGGCCTTTGTTCAAACTGTCTCTTTGGTATTTATAAAAGACCTATTTTTATGGCAATGACGAAGTTTATTGCAAGAAACCGTTTTTATGCTCACACCAGTTGGTTTCAGGGGCTTAAATTCTGATTTGTTAACGTTTTGGACCTTTCATTGCTTCTGCATGTTATATTTTTCTGACAAATCTTTGGAAGACCCCAGTAAAACATCGTGTTTATCCAAAATCCCCGTAAAAAACAAATGTGGTTTGTCATGGCATTATTTAATGGAAGCAAAATAGGATACGTTATTAAGTGTTCACCTTATAGTGGATCTTAATAAAAAATACATCACGCATGAGAGGCCTTTTATTCGTGACAACTCACACAAATCAAACAATTCGTTGTAATGCTGCATGTGAACGAACGTGCACTGGCAAAGTTATATCGTTAAATGTCATAATGCGAAATCATTTAAACCCAACACACGATTTCTACGGAAAACGTCACGTGAACAAGAATACCGTGACTGATTCAAAGTATGTCGGGCGAGGTGATATTTTGCTGACAGTCTTGGTCCCAATGGGTTCACTGGGTCGAATGACGTTTCAAATCGAGGGCCATGATTCATTAAACGTGAATCCACCCGAAAACAATGTCGGTTTTGTGTTCTTAAGTGTAACGAAAAGACAGGGCTACACGACATAACTTGCAAGGAAAATTGCCCCGAGCAGATGTGGTAAACTCCGTATTCTCTGTATGTGTTCAGCTGTATAAATTTTAATGAGTTTTACTCAAAGCAGCTACTGTCTGGTTGGTAGTAACGCAGTTTTAGCGGACAAAGTCTGTCTTTATAAGCCGAAAAAAGTCAGCGAACGGCGTAAGTTTTACCGGGTTAACATGTCTAATGCTAATTCCTTATTTATTTACACTTGATCGAATGTATTTTAGCTGCAACTTGATGCCGCTACCAGTGACATTTGTCCAGTAAAGCGATAGCGTCTCTAGGGTGTGGTCTTATTGTCAAACCTAGTATGTCTCTATAAATACACCGGGACGACTTATTATAGAGAGTTATCGATTTCACGTCAGCGTCTAAACTCTGCAATAGAGACGTCTCAAAACAATTCCCAGACGTCGCTGTGCCAGCGTTGAAAAACTTATTTTATGATGCTACTAATATTTTGAGTCTCGTCAAAAGGTCAGATGGCGACTGTTTNAGACGTCTCAAAACAATTCCCAGACGTCGCAGCGCCAGCCATCTTTCCACGGCCGTTGAAAAACTTATTTTGTGATACTACTAATATTTTGAGTCTCGTCAAAAGGTCAGATGGCGACTGTTTCCACACGAAAGTCGCTTTGCGTCCTTATCTTAGCCCAGTTTGCCAAGTCAACATGATTGCACAGCTGCCGTCCCCGTATGCATACACCACCAAACGTGCTTGCGACCCGGTTTCTTGCAACACTGCCGTTTCTAACTACCAGGTGTCCTTTTACTCTGTTTTAGGGACTTGCGCCTCCTTTAAAATATTTGTCTCTTATTTTGTGGCGACCCTACATAGTCCTGCAAGCGGGCGTTACATTTTATAGTTTTCCAAGAAACTTTGTCGAAAACCTAAGCATGGTAATTGCATTTTCCACCACAAAACCTCGCCACAAAACCAATACCATAGCTTTGTCTGTAGATCGCCAAAAATGTTACGACCTGAACGAACGAGCTTTGGGCAGACATGCATGGCCCAGTGTTTTTAATAGCTGTTCAAAATTGAGCTGGGTAGGTCGAAAAATTTTATGCAATATCCAAGAACAAGAGCTACCGACATACCCGTGTAATATCTTCGCCAAACAAGGTAGTACTTAGATTGCTGTCGACAGCAGGTTTCTGTCCCCTGTTGTTGATGGATAGTGCGGGCATGGTCGATTCGGCAAGTTCACGTGAAATTAGCTTTTAACGACTTCCCTGTTTTGAGCGCTTGGCCCCGGCATCAAATGTGAGACGGCAACGGAAGTCGTGTGTTTTACTTTTGTCTCGCCGAGCAGCTTTAGCGTGTCCTTTCGCGTTTGTTGCCCTGCTCTTGCGGTCGCCGGCACCGCTGCCTCCCCAGATATAGATAGAACTCGGCTCGTGCAATTTCTAATCATGCCATAATGGAAATCAGTTTCTGTGTAGTTTGAGGAGGATTGCCAGGTCAGTTGTACGTCTTAGAGAAACCTATGATTTTGGGCATATATATTTTTCAATGGGGCAAATGCAATACGGTCCTAGGTGCAAAAATGTCAATTCTGCACAAATGCGCTTGATCTGGAAAGGCGCAGTTTACAGATTTTCGTGACCAGTTGGATATCCACCCTGCTGCACGTCAATGCGTGAATTATTGTCGCTAAAGGTTAAGCTAACATCCACGCGTAAAAGTAATTAGTCAATCGCAGAAGTGCAGAAATACAAGACCTTCGGCACGTTCTCGGTTGCAAGAAAAAGGATGTTTATTTGCACACCGTTCGCAACTTAACTTAACTATGGTCAGTTGGCGCGAAAGTGCAGTAACTTTGCACTGCAGCTTTTTGTTTCTGCAGTACACAGAATGTCCTTTGTTGTAGATTGTGCGGTTTCTTGCGGAATTTCTTTCCGTCTTTCTCCCTCGCAAATGACGACATCGACCGATTTTACGGCGTATGCTTTGCTTTTGTGTTTCCTTGGCTCCGAGCACTCGCCAAGCACGGTGACGTCACTGGCCAAACATCCGTGCTGCGAGGTTAGAAAACAAGTCGCGAGAGCAGGTGTTTTTGCCCGGGTTCATCCGGCTACAGCGTGCTTCGTGCAGCAGGGCTTTAGGTGGTTAATAGTTAAGGGAAAAGTGGATGTAGAACTTATGGTGGTTTGTGGTCGTTTGTAGCGGATTTTAGAGTGGGTTATGGAACAGAGGCGTGACGAAACAGGCCAGCTATTTGTTGACGTCTGAAGATCTGTTTTGGTGAGGTTTTTTAATTTACTTAGAACCACACAAAAGAAGTTGAAAATCCGTTCGTGTTGTTCGTGATACGATGGCTTATGTAAGTAAGTCCTTCACAAAGTTCACTGAACGTAACAGAGGCTATATAATGGGTCGTTGAATAGCGTATGCTAAAAATACAAAGGTAGCTTGGTGTTAATTTACGCAAATTACGTGAATATGTTCCAACACAATGGCAATACACTGGAGATTTGCTGGGTTTTTCCACTCTGTTTAAATAAAATTGACTGAATGTCAATCAAAGTATTGCTGTTTCCTTTTAACAGTTGGACTTGCGTCGTTCTTGCAAAAGATTTGTCGAAATTGCATGTTATAACCCGGAAAAAAGTATGTTTTGTTGTAGACTTGAGTGCTTAAATTAAACAAGAAAAATATTTCGCGAGTCTGGTGAATCCCTATTGGACCAGGAACGCTTT
>QXVZ01003646.1:0-10714 GCA_008931825.1 Phallusia fumigata
CTACATGCGTGAACCAATCTAGGTTGCAGCACGGCAGAAACGATTGCTAGTGTCCATTGTGCAAAACACACTTCCACAGGAACAGCGTTTTCCATTGGCCATACTTTCGTCAGAGTATAAATGACAAGGAAGTGTCACAGCTGCTGTTCTCTACATTACAACACATGCACAAACCTAAAACTATCAAGTCTTTTCGCAATGGCAAAGTGCGTGTATAAATTTAAGCCAAACGTGATTTAAAACACACGGACATGGGAAAATTGATTCAGTTGGTCCTGTTTTGAACAGGTTGTGGTTCACAATCTTGTGAATTGCCGGACAATAGCGCTTAACTGTTTGAAGAAGGCTGAAGCCAGCTGATTTCGTCAGACCCACGCTGAAACGCTGGTTACGCCTTGACGCGTCACAAAGCGCGTGGTTTAAAAAGTCTTGATGCACCAAACTCTGGTACTTCTATTATGAAGGCTTGGTGCTATACCTTTTCACCTAGCATTGACATATTTCTGGTCAATATTAATATCATATGCACAACAGTTGTATTGTAGTATTTTTAAACATGTTTAAATATACACACATGAACTTAACTGGCTTGCTATTATGTGTACTACATTATAAATAAAAGCCTGTACCATTTGTGGTTACAAATTACAAGCAAAATGCAAACAGACTTACCTTCTGGCGATGGAGACCTTGTTCTTTTTGGTGCACTGTCACCAGCTGATTTAGGTGACTGTTTCCCACTTTGTGATGTGCTGGGTGACAAAGGGTCAACTGCATCTCCAGCACTGCATCCAGGTTTAGATCCATTGTCACCTTGGGGCCTGTTTTCAGTTGCAGGAACATGTAACAACGACGATTGGGTTTCCAAGGGTACCGGATCACCCCAGTCAAATTTTCCAGGTAGTTTTGTATCGCTTGCAATATCATAGTTCCATTTTTCCTTAAAGCGTTCTTGTTCCCTTTGTTGCATTTCATCCATCTCTCTTGTCAGGTGATGATCAACATTCTGATCTCGACCAAAGAGATTTTTTCTTGCAGACTTGGAACCTGGGTAATTTTCCCTGCCCCGACCTCTGTCCGGGGGTCTGTTATCAGTCATTGTTTTGAATCATTTAGGGTTTCACAGGACAATTTGCCAATTTCAAGCAAATCATTTCTTTGCCAAATCAGACTAAAGAAGCACTTTCATCATACTTCCAATACTATCAATCACTATAACTGTAACATTTTGTTGTGGAAAACTGGATGAACAACAAAAATGTACTTAATATCTTAATAAAATTGAAAAAACAGTACACCTTAAAATCTACTTAAACACCAAACCGAGCCTGTGACTCTGTAGGCACCAAAAAATGTGCACTGAGTGTAGTTTTTTGCCAAGCTTGGTAATCTTGCTTATTATTTTCTGGTGTTGGTAAACGTCTGATCCATAAACCTGTCAACAATGACCTTAATAATGCAATAAATACAAATACTCTAATACCAACATAACTAGCAAATAAATATCACCTCAAAACCTCATTATGCGCAGCGGCACTCCAACGCTTCACGCTTGTGTGTTCCCATTTCACACATTATAAGGTGTAAGTAAACAAAATGGCAGATATATCCCTGCTTAACTGTTACGTATACAAGGTTATAGACGCATTTAGCCTTCAACGCAAAACTTGCCATTCCCGACCCTAATTTGAACATATGGGTTATTGATGGCCGCATTTTTCGCGATAACTCGCCGTCAATTTAGCAGTTCATTCCATAACCTTCTGCCCTGATCGCCAGTCATATCTTATCTGCAGTTGTTTAACTGTTTTCTGTTATTCTTGCACTTAAAATGATAATTATTGCGATCTAATGTTCGTTTGCAAATGTGCGCCTTCGAAAATAGGTCTTAAGGTCAAAGACAAAAAAGCGAAATNTAAAAACAAAAAATATAATTGTGTCATTATAAAAATATAGAAGCCACCGAAGATAGATAGTAATAGGCCAACACTACAAGTGTATTTTGTTTAATTGCGCACTAAGCACCCACATGCTAATGCGTGCTTTTTATTTACAAAGACCAAAACTAATTCGGTTCGGGTCTTCAAAGAGGGGGAGGTTTTGTGTGTAACTCACAAACAACAACAATGAAATTCTTATTGCCTAGCCGGGCACCTAGAATCTTAACAGTTGATGCTCGGTAGAGAATACTTGGGTGCTGGTTGGGCTTGGCTATCTCTAAAGCCAGCACTTAGTCAAGTAAGCTTATTTATGAAGACGAAACTGGCCACATCACCAAGAAAAAAAAAATTTGGGAGTAGAAAACGTAATTGAGTATTACTCGAATGATCGTGTACATGTATTATTTGTTGGTAGTCGATGATAACTTCACAGTGTACTTTAAGCGCAATCTGTGCAAGCCTTTGTCTGGAATCGAGGTTTACACAGTTGCACTTTAAGCACAGATGAAAACTTCTTCTGCAAAATAAGTTTAAATAACTAAATAAGCAAACTATCACCAGACCAGGCCTGCAAGTCGATTCTTTTTTCTGCCAAAGTAAAAATTATTTTGTCAACACCTAAACATGACCTGGTGGGACCACACTTATTTAGAAGGGACACTAATTGTGTGCGACACTACATCCTCGTTTCAGAAAAACAGCTTACCTAGCAAACTTGTGTTGACTCAGCGCCGATATTTTGCCTCGAAGTTCGTTGACAATTTGACTTTTGTTCTCAGGCTTTCCATGTTCAAGAATATGTTGGATGACATAATTCCCATACTGGTCTTTCACAAGTATTTCAGTGTGCTGATGAGTTAAAAAAATACAAAATTAATCGTAAATCATTGTTACATATCATAAAATTTACAAAAAAAAGAGCCGGTTTCTTAATATACGGTTAAACGTGCATCAGAACCACAATACATCACAAAATGTCAGGAGTATCCATTGGTAGAGTAACATCACAAGCACATTCAGTTGAGAACTTATTTAATTAAGTTTTGTAAACAGGTAAATATTGCCCAGTTTCATAATATCCGTTCATACCTGGTGTAGTTCCTCCAGTATTGGTGTTGTCTGTTCCTCGACACAATGTTCCAGTATCCTTTGCACCACACGACAGCCATAAGTGTGGGATGATAAGCCGACAACCTGGATGTAAATGTAAAATGTAAAGTTAAATTATCCCCTCATTCTTATTTAGCCTTCAGCACCTTTTTGTAACATTTTTTTTCTATGACCTTTGAGGTACACAAGCAAATATAAGTGAGTCTCATCAAGAATTTAAATGACTCTGATATTTATCAAGAAAATAACTAACTCACATATCAGAAAATTACAGCAAATGTCAGACAACAACTGCGTCAAAAAATAATATAATTCAACTTACTATATGTTTTAATACCTAGTATCTTAAGTCTTTTGCGCCCCAAAAAATTACATCACCCTATCTTAAATGGACTCGTGACCTATAGCTTGAGTAGTTTTGTTTTAAATTATTTCTAAATTAGACCAAGAAACCCAAAAAACAAAAGGCAGAAAGCAAAATTACAAACAACAATTTTTGTTAATTCTAAATAAAAAGTTTCAAAAAAATCGAACAGTTTACAAACCTGGCCTTTAAATCCATCGACAATGAACTGCAAATGCGCTGGTGGAACACACTCAATACACTTCTGAACAACATGGTTGCCATTCTGATCTTTAACACATTTTAGTAGATGACCATTCAACTCCTTTACAATCTCCACCTGCAGAGTAATAATGTTGATTAGCATTTCTGTTTGAATTTTTCAAGGGTTAACAAATTGTAAGTTTGGCAACTGGCGTACATCAGAACCAGATTACATCACAACGCATTTCAGGAGTATCCATTGGTAAGTAACATCACATGTACGTAGATTGGTTAAATAATGATTTTAGGAATTCAAAAAAAGTTGAATATTTAATAAGGTGCTTGATTAACGCTTGACAGACGACAGAACCAAATTGAATATTAGAAGAAGTTTACCATTGGTGTTGTATCAAAATACCTGCTGTTCTTGTGGAATGCACTCCAATGCTTTTTGGATCACACGACAGCCATACATCTGGAGTGCAAGGGGAAGAACATGTCCACGAATTCGACTGGCCAAGGCCAACTTGTGTTCCTAGCAAATGACATTTAATTATCATGAAATTCCCACAGAAGTTCATTAGTTGTATCTTACTACAAGTCTCAGAAAGTAGCTTTAAACATGGGAGATTCATGTCAGACATTTTAAAACATCATTGACCGTTAAATCAGGTTTAGCCGAAAGATTCAGAAGTTGAGAAACACTTACTGGTGAACCAAATTCGAAAAACTTTTGGATGACATAGTTGCCGAATACGTCAGTCATCAGCTGGTACGCAGAACTTATAATCTCGTTGAACACCAGTTGCTTTTCTTGTACTGAGGCACGTTCCAACTTTTGTTGGATAAACCTAAACAAAAGTATAGTGGATAAATCATTATTTTTTTAAAGAGAAAAGTCAAGTTTGTAGGAGTGTCATCCAGGACAGGAGTGGGCGATAATTTTGTCCCATAGCCCAGATTTTTCTTTAAATTTTACTGGCGGGATGTGCGATTGCTAAGGACTACTAAACTATTCACACACGCTTTATGTCCTTGGCAAATGGACAAAAACGAATGAGGTTTATGCACTTATTTGGTATATGGTATAACATCTAGCGAATCAAAATAAAAGCTTTGCTGGTCGTGGTTTGCCCACTCCTGATAAAGGAGGTGCATGGTTGAACACTTAACACAACCTCTTAATTTTACACATAGAACAGTTGTTTGTTACCTGGAACCATGTTGGTCCTGTGAAAACTCCACAATGTGATTGACAAGCTCATGCAACTGTGGGTTTGGAAGACGATTGTTCCTAAAATCATCGAGGAGCTTGCTTCTTCCCTGTGATATCATCATGTCCTTTCCGGCAGGAGGCCTAAATAGGATTGCAGACAAATGTGACTGAGTATTCCATTATTTCTATCTTTGTGATACATTTTAAAAAGGAATGCACCCAAATTTGTTTTCAAAAGGAATGTTGTTCTGTTTGGCCAGGTACAGAGCATATTATGGTAATGCTTGTAGCTTCGCTGGACACGTTTGGGTTAGGTGCCAAACCTTCTACTTGTTTTTAAAAAAACATGGTCACTTTTACCATTTCAAAATTCATTTATTATAATTTTCACAAACAGGGTAAAAATGTTTGATAATTTTTACATCATAACCCGAATTTGTTTAAACATTTTGCTTTACACAATGTTCATCATACTTCGTTATTCTTGGTCAAGTGCCAGTACCACTATGGCCACAATTGGTTCAAAATGCTTATGATACTTTGCTCTCTCCATCACTAAAGTATTGTTCAGAAACTAAGCAGTAAAAATTGAGACAACCAATGGCACTGTAACAAAACTAAGGGTGTTCTTTCAACTGTAAACTTTTTTTGCGACTCCCCCTACCTGATTCTAGTTGGCGGAAACAGAGAACTGCCAGAGCTGCCGAAAACCTGCGAAACATAAGATCCATTCCGATACTTTGCCTCAGCACCAGGAGCTGCAGAAAACATTCGACTGTTTCCGCCTGTAAAACAAGTTATTTTTAAATACGATGCGGATGGTTATTCCAATGTACCAAATTATGTTTAAGGTGTGTTCAAACATAACCACAAATTCACATTTTAAAAACAGTTAAACAGCCTTTAAATGTACTTGGTCAATGACTTGTGACATAATTTGTTTTAAGACTAGAAACCATTTAAGGCACCAATCCTCTTTAATTATTTCACAAAATGCTGAGTCATGCTGACCTAGCATCATGTTGGTTGTTGGCGATGACATAGACGGTGGCGGCGAGTTCATGTTATGATGACTGTGCGGCATCATGCCACTAAGCGGGCCGGGTGACGGTGACATCATGCCTCCACCACCTGGGGAGACTCCCAGCGAACTGTAGAACTGTGACATGTTGGCGCTGTACTGCGACATGCTGCCTGGAGGATGTTTCGAGTAATCAGAAAATGAATCTCGTCGCTGTGGAGTCGAACTTGCACTGCCTATGCCTGGGGAAATTTAAAATGTGCAAAACTTGAAGCATGCTAGTGCACATCTTTTACGATTTGCAGTAAAAAGCGAAATATCATTTATGTCAACAGTTTATTAAAAGTGCATCAGAACCATAATACATCACATATGATTCAGGAGTATCCATTGGTAGAATAACATCATTTGCACATTTCACAAAAATACAAATGTGCTTAAGTTTCTAATCACCAAGCAAAAACAGTCCCAAAACAACGAGGATATATGTTGTTGAAGTTCTGTATCAAATCTGACTACTCCACACATACATCTCAATAAAATACATGTAAACATAAATTGGGTGTTCGTAATTTTGTTACATACATTTAAATTTCTTGCTTTTAGCATTTAAAAAAGACATTTGAGACATGTTTGCCCACCTGTTGCCAAACTGCCAATGCCCAAACTGTTGATGTTGCTGGTGCTTCCAAAACCACCAGCAGCAGGTTGTCCAGCTGCTGGGTTGAAGCCTTGGCTCATCGGAACAGGAGTGCTGCCTCCACTTACACTCTGTTGGTTGCCATACACTGCATTGGCTGGGAAAGATAAAAAACAACATGTAAATGCAATAAAATGCATTTACTGTCAACCAGTTCTCAGGCAGTTGTGTTTTAAAATAAACCAGTAAACGTATTTTCTTTGCGAAAAATCACTACCTGTCTAATGAAATTACCAAATTCCCTTCTCCGAATTAAAAAAAATTCATTTAAGATTTACAAAAACAATTTCCATGTTGCACAAGACTGTGTGTAAGTTGTCATGGTCTTTTCCAGACAAAATGGTTTCGGGAGATTTCATGATAAGTATTCTATACATTTTTGCAGAGTTTGTTACAACTTTTATGACACAAATTTGTACAATTTCGTCCTTTAACAAGCCACAAGATAAGAGGAATTGAAACAGGAAACGATTGCAACATTTTACCTGCTACTTGTTGTTGTGCTGCTTGAGCTTGACTGAATCTGTACATTGAACCGTTGGCACCAGCCAATTGTGGAGCCATAACTGTCAACATACAGCACAGGTTGTAACAATGAGTCAGTGTTTAGATTGATTTGAGCATGACCATTGTATTGAACTGTAGGGTTGGCCAAAACTGCAAGTGTTACGTTCAATCGAGCACCAAGCATCCAACGTTATCACTTGGTGCTCAGGCAGACAAGCTTTTGGTAATGGTAATGTATCATTACACATACACGACTATTTGTCACTTATACCTTTAACTTTGTGAAGCAGTAAAGGCTACAATCTCCTGCTCATTCCAAAAGTGCTTAATGATTCTTTCAAAATACTCATTTAAATCATGCTTATCGTGCACTGTATGGTATTTTTTCGGGTATAAAAATTACAAAGTTTTACGTGAAGATTTGGCTTAGCCTATTTCTATTAAACAGCTTT
This sequence comes from Phallusia fumigata, assembly GCA_008931825.1. Classification (NCBI taxonomy): domain Eukaryota; kingdom Metazoa; phylum Chordata; class Ascidiacea; order Phlebobranchia; family Ascidiidae; genus Phallusia; species Phallusia fumigata. The sequence continues at coordinate 7,494 of QXVZ01003646.1, forward strand.
ACACTAGCGCAAAAGTACTTGTTTTGCTTCACAACAAACTTACTGTGCTGTGATCCATTAACAAACATAGGTCCAGGAGCAAGAAGCCTCACTGGTCCACCCGGACGGCCATTGTTAATAATCAGAGCCCCAGATTGGTCGTAATAAGCAGATGGAATCATAGGATAGCCTGTAAAAAAAGGAAATTGCAATCATACAGAGCTTCTTGTCTGGTTGTAAACTTAATGTTAAGGGATACAGTACGTCTTGAGATCTACCTGCCATTGCCATAGCATTAAAGTTCTGTGTTTGCATGGCTGCCATGTTGGCAAGGAATTCGGACTGTTGTTGACCTCCTTCTTGTTGTTGAGAAGGACTTTGTGGACGCGAAGATGGGGATGTGACTCTGTTCGACTGGAAAAATACAAACATTTAAGATTAAGTATTCCAAAGTTGGCTGAGCATTAAGAGATAATTGGTGTTCAATAAAAACTGCTAAACATGGTACACAGTTACAGTGATATGTCCAGATATAAACTAATTAAAGTCCAATGCCGTTTGCAATGTACCGCTAATTTTATCAAAAGAATTTATACGGTTGGAATCAATAACGATTTATGTGTGTGACACACTTATATATGTAGGCTATGCTTAACCAAACCTCGCACTCGCCGATTTGGTCTATCCTCACTATTGACACATGGCTCCAAAAAAAGATCAATTTGCTTTTAAAAACATTGATAAACCAATGATATACCTGACTTGTGGGAGAAGTACCAGGCTGCTGGGAAGTTGCAGAAACAGCAGCAGCAGCCATTTGTTGCTGAAACATGGAGGGATACATCCCTCCCGGCCAACCAGCATAGGCTGGATACTGGGGTATCATCGGAAATTGGCCTCCAGGATTTGCGTCGGGATAACCTGCTGCACACAAACATTTTTCATGTTATTCTTCCAGCCAGAATTCCAAGTATTTAACAGTAGTTAAACAAATAGTATGCAAAATTTACGAAAAAAAACAATACAAAATAGCAGTGAAACACATCAGCAAAAAAACTAAACGGTGCAAAAATGTTTTCTTTAGAGTTGAGAAAGAATTTTTATCGTTGCCATTGGTTTGTAATTTGAAATCAACCAATATTTAAAAGTTTATCTTGCAATCCCAACACAAAAGGATTCAAATTTAGAAATGCAACCACATCTGAAATTTTTAAAAAATTTACCTTAAAAAAAGGTCGGCTATGGTAAAAAATTAAAAAAACACAAGATGGACATCAACAAAAAGCAGAACATAATACAGACAGCCTACTAAACTAGTTTAAATAATAGGAGACTCAAAATTTTACCCATTACTTACCTCCAGGAACATTAGGCTGCGTCTGGATGAAGTAAGAGCTCGGTAAAAACATTTGTTGTTGTGCAGCTAACGCATATTGTTGCTGCATTGCCAGTTGATAACCTGTCAGCTGGGCAGCTATTGTCTGTAATACACAAGGCTTCGGTTTAGCAACTAACTTAACCCAACATAACACATTGCTAAAACAAGTTAGATAGTGGAACTCTAAACCTTTTGTTCAAACTAAACCTTGGAAGTAATAAACCCAATGCAAGTAACTAGCAAATAATAAGCCATTTATTGGTGGTAGATTAGTATTATTATGTTGGCTTTCTTCCAGTCAAAGGAATACGAGAGCTACAGCTGTTACACTGTAAAAACATCTGTAAAACATAGTTTGGCAGATTTTGCACTTATACACTTAAGTTGTCATCATACAAATTTTCATTCACCAGTGTAAAGTCTGTATCTGGTAAAGCAATGAGTATAATCATATGACACCAAACATGCCAACATGTTCCAAAACTCAATTACTGTTGCACAATACCTGCTGTTGTTGAGTGACATAATCCAGATTCATCTGTTGCAGTTGTTCGATGGTTTCACCCACCGATGTCTCAACATTTGCTTCAGGAGCTGGGGCAACAACTTCCTCTAGGGGCTGCTGTGGGGCAGAAGTGGTCGGGGCGTCACTTTCCTCGCTGGATTTGCTAGAGGTTGCCAGTGGATCTGAAATGCAGATACAAATAATGTTTCTGTGTTAGGTTAAGGCAACAGATCAAAAATCCAAATCGAAAGTAATTCCTTTTTTGTTTGTGGTGCAACAGTGCCAAACCGAACGCAAATCATTTATAGCTGTCTCATAATGAGATGTCACCATCAAGCAGCTTAATAGCATGAACTATGACATCACTGGACAACAATTATGAAACTCTTTCTTTCACATTGCTTTCAACACTTCCGCTACCCACCAGAAACAAGGGGACAGTCCTATGGTGGAGGGTATTTTCCGGGGCATACTTATCAAAACAAGCCAAAAGCATGCCTCGTTATACATATGTGGTATCCAACTGTAAAGGTAGCAAACCGACACTCAGAAGTTCAAATAATGCAAAACTGTATTTAGGTTTGGTGTGGCATTTTTGTGGTAAATGCTCAACTGTTAATGTGTATTATTATTCAGCAGAAAAAGTCTTAGGTTAATGTAAACGAATATCCCCTTCTCTAGATAATGCAGTTTGGCCCAACAACAAATCCGAACTTCGCAACACAGAACTTTCACAAAAAGGATCATATTTAGGATTTAGATTTAGTTTTAGTCAATGTTCCAGGCCTACACAGTACATCAATGTCACTCACCTGTGATGGTTTCAGTTGACACAGGCAGCACAACTGGGGCAGCAGGTTTTTCCTCAGGTGTTGAAACTGAATCTTGGGAAGGGGAGTTGTTGCTAGGGGACTGTTTTTCATCCAATGTTGAAAGTTGCTCAACTGGTGAATTGTCTCTGCTTGTGGATTTGCCACTGCTGTCAATATAAGTTCACATTACAAAAATGGGTATGGTGCATCAAACACACATTTTAAGCAGAAATAGCTTTTGAAACTCAGTTACAAAACATTGAACTATTTTAACAAAGCTATTTGAAACTAGAAGGGTGGATCACCATATATAGACATTCTATATACACTATTACTCGATATAAAAAGATGATATATTCCCCACATTGTATTACATTGGGTCTTATAGTTACCTGCACTGTTTATGACATGATTGTTTCTGCTGGCAGAATCGTATGGGTCCCCACACATGCAAAGTTCTACGTTTAATAATTTGACCCATTTTAGGGGGCTAGTGGGGTAACCTCTGGGTCTGTGGGTTTAACCGAAACTAATGCACACCGCCTTG
>QXVZ01003646.1:12339-38144 GCA_008931825.1 Phallusia fumigata
TAGATACATTGTGACCTCACAACGGCCAAAATAATGCCTCATGCTACTGGTTTCCACAAAATCATACAACTGCCATGTTAATTGTCTGGCATAGTAAGGCAGATTCATGTTACTACCAAATTGTGTATATAGTCCATACTAAACTAACGTTTGTGGTGCACATGCATGTCAAAAACGTTTTACATTTTGGGGGCTGGCGGGGTAACCACTGGGGCTATGGGGTCAAACAAAACAGATGGCACAACCATATGATTATCACTGAAGAAGTTTCATCGAAATCTACCATTCATTTCATAGCAAAACGGCATGGACAAGCTCAGGGTAGAAAAAAAAACAGAAAAAAAAACAGAGTGAAAACAATATGTGTCCCCTTTTAGGAAGGGGACCCATAATTAGCTGCAAATTTTTGTTGAATAGCAATTGTTTTGAGGCAACAATGTCCAGTTGAACATTGTGCTAAACAGATGGTTGTCACAATAAACACGTCAATTTTGAAGACAACCAAGGTATCACATAACGTCAGTCACAATCTGACAACCACTCATTAGACATATAGTCACAACAAAAGATTGTATAACAGCATACCCTCTGTATGCTAACTTTACAAACCTTAGTTTTTCTCCAAGGCTTTCACTTTCCTGGGCCTCCTCAGAGGGTGTATGTGGCTGAGACCCTTCTTTTGAATCACTCTGACCTTCACCCTGCATACAGACATGATAATGTGTTTTATTTACGATTTCGACTTTCAGATCAAGGAATGTATTTTAAAAAGTTAAGAGGACTGTGAAGAATAAGTTTTTGCAAGCTAAAAAACACATGCATTCTTATTCTTTACCTCTGGTTTTGTTGGGAATGAAGCAGGGGACATACCACCCAGCCAAGGGTCATGTGGGAAAATTTGCCCTTCAACTGAATGACTGGACGGCAGTGTGGTACTGGCCATTTGGGGTTCGTTCGCTGCATCAGAACCCCAGGGGGCACCACCAGACTCACGACCCCATCTTTCAGTGCCTAAAAATGATCTACTTTGGTCCAACGGAGTGCCCTGTGATGCTTGTTGGTCTGTGTTCCACAAGGTTGCTGATGGATGCTGTTAATAGTGTACATGCAAAAATGTAAAAAAGAGCCTCTGCCTAAATTTACACTAAGCCGATGTTGGTACTACAGGTATATTTGGCATTTGCTGGTATGTACAGATCTTTTTTTGTGTTTACATACACACACTCTCCCTACTGGCTATCTGCAGCTTTCAGGTAGTTTTGAACCCAACTCCGTTATTTATTATCCTATCCTGATTGAGCAATGTTTAGATGGACAATAAGTAAACCTGATACAAACCAAGAACACTTGCAGTACCACACAGATATAAAGACATGCTGCAAAAAAACTGCAGGAAAGGCATATTTTTGTCAATACCTGTTGGGCAGCTACATCTGTTTCTGGCTGGCCCCAACTGGGCTTGAAATGTGCCCCACTTGGTTGTGGTGTTGTCATTTGATAAGGAAATGGGTTATCTCGACCCTAAAAAACATTACAAAAGCAATCAGAAGTTTAAAAACTATTACTGTTATGTATCTAAGTTTGGATTGCAAGCAGAGTTGTATACTTAAGTGAATCGAAAATGATATAGGTTTGCTCTGTTTGCGAATATGACATGTTGCAATGGTAATATCAAAGTAACATTTCATGTCTTTGTAAACTTACATAATTATTACTTCCCATGTCCCACAGAGCACTGCTGTGCCCTCCACTGTTACTTGGTCTTTGCATTGTACAATATTTACAAATACCTACAAAACATTACTACAATCACTCCTCAACACATCTGGTAACAAAAGAGTTTGCAAATTACATGTATATGTGTTATATCTGTTGAATATTGCACAATAATACACCAGGAAAGAGGCACATTTCCATATAAAGTCAACTACATGCTGCAGATTATGATAATTATTCACACAAAAATTAGATATTGCTCATTGCTTCTCTCAACTCAAAGTTCCTTTCCTAAGCAGATAACTAAATTGACATCTTTGTCACACAAAAACAGGAACTTCATTTAATGAGGTTTAATCCAAATGTATCCCCATTCTAAATGATCTAGCAAAACATTCAATGATAACGTTGCAGATTAAAAATTCCAGAATAAACCTAGGCCCGATTCTGCTTAAAAAACACTTCAACAAAAAACGAAAACTGAAAACAAACGGTTAGGAGAAACGCATATCAGAAAAACATACCATTGAACTTTGTTATATTTTGTTTCATTTTGTAAAAACAGTTTGCCTCAAACGTCCTAAAACATCAGGAAATCTAAACGAAATTTGCAAAACCCTTTGCAAATCCCATGTTGATAAGTTTTGGCGCGAAAACCTCGAAAACAACCAATAAAAAAAAATATGCAACTTTACTTCACATATTTGTCTGCATATTCTGACAAATTACATCTCCAAAGCCTACTCTTCAAATATTTGTTAGTTTCACAAATTTTAATGCATTAAATGGGGAGATTTTTAAAGATAAAACCCAGCAACCACCGACTGGTCTCAAGAACAAAACAATCAACATGGCGTAAAGTTGTTGTCACTGAACTCGAAATGCATTGTGGGTACCATGTGCGCGTGACGAAAACGACTTGCAATAAACAAGGGCTGTTTCTTCTAGAATTCCATAATTGCAAAGGCTTTTAATTTATTTTCAAGTGGGTTTTGAACATCTGACAAATTGGGCATTGACAAATAAGTATCTTTATAAACTGTAATCAGCTGGAACATTTAAAATTGGAAAAAAATGCATGTGTCGATTTGCCAAAGCAGTGCATTTGCAGTTATTGTTGTATTTAACACCCGGTCACGATTTTGAGACATGACCATTAGGTTATTCTGTTCGAGGTAGTGGTGGTTGTCCAGATAAACTCAGCTAACCCCATTTCTCTTTAGACGTTTTTGCCGTGACGTCGTTCAAAAATGGGAAATCCCCAGAGTTAGTAGAATTTTGTGTTTACCTTTTGCTCAATGTGTGTTCGAACCTGTAATTCAGCTTTGGTAGAAAGCAAACGGTTGAACCGGATGCAATAATGAATAGAGTAGAAGGTACTCGCTTGAAGGTGCTTTTGAGGTGGGCAAAAAGTTTGATTTAAACCTGTGGTTCTACTACGCTTTTGTTAACCCTAAACGGCGACAATTTTTATCCCTACAGCTGAAAACAAGGCAAGTGCAGTCAGAGTCATATTGCACAAAATGGGTTTGAAATCGACAAAATCAAAGGGCACTGGTAAGTTTACATTTTTTGTGAAGGAAATATTATTTGACTTTTCAAATGGTCTTTATTGCAGACAAAACCAAGGCTGCTAAACATGGTCAGAGCCAATGGTTGATTGTTGTTTTGGCATCCATCGCAGTTCTCTGCATTGCTGTTTACATTCACAAAGCAAATAATAAGAAGCAAAGTAATACCTTGGAGGTACAATCTCGTTGTCGTTTTCTGCAAACATCTTAAATTTTACATTTATTTTTTAATGACATTTATTTTGTAAATCCTAAGGTTCATAAAGTTCTAAAGGATGATGATCTGGAACTGTTCATTAAGTTTGATTCCAATTCTGATAGTGTCATTTCGGCGGAGGAATTTAAAGCCCTCATGAAATACATGTGTACGTTAAAAATATACAAAATGTTTTTGTCATTTTACTAATTTCAGCAAATATTTTATCTAGCACTGGGGCATACAGAGGACTCTGTAACAAGTACAGGCTTTGAAGTTACAGAAAAATCTTATAATCCCGAAATTGATGAGCTGTTGAGATTAAAAGCCAAACTGACCCCCCTGGTAAAATCAAGCATGAGCCAGACAAAAAAGAATCCATCCTTTGGGTCACCAAATGTTAGTGAAATATTTTTTTGTTACACTATACATGAATTTGTTTATACTTCTTGTCATAAATATTACATGTCTGGTGCAAACCTTACTTCATCACTGTTAACAGTTTTTTCGTTCAGCATATTTATGTCAAGCATTTCTGCTTGTTTCTGGTAATTGTATTAAAATATGCTTTTTCAGTTCAAGTACTCTCCCGAATTTCATGGATTAGTTGAATGGAAATCATCAAACCTACACACCATTGAACTTCACGCACAGGAGTTCCATGTGTTTCTCCCTCCAGATAAGAAATTTTCTGCCCCCGGTCAACCTTACTGGTTAATTGCGAAGCAGGAGATCGCAGACACCCTTATCAGTACAAAATACAAGTTTGTGCATTTGCAAATTTTTTTCATAACGAAAGCTCGAATTTAAAAGTTTTCAATCATCTGAATAGCAGGTTGCAAAACAGATTTTGCATGTTTTTTAAGCTTTACCTTGACAAAAGTTTTAACCGTGTAATTTTTTTTGGAAATTCAGTTCGCCGCCACCACAGTCAGAGATGGAACATTTGCTGCTCAAGCTTCTAAGAGCTTTTCATCCACAACCATTTGTTAACATGAGATTTCCTCCACAAGGTGGTGTAGCAGTAATACGAGCAGAAAACCCTGTATACTATGATATTTATTTCAGGTAAACATAACATTTTTACATTATTGCTACTTTTTTGTGAAATGACTTCAAAATTGTTTTAAAGGTTCCACTGCGAATTTCAGCTAAATCGGCCTCCTAGGAAACCTTTCTGGTTCACACCTTCGCAGTTCCGAGGTCATGTGATCATTTCACATGATGCTACCCATGTTAGGGAATTTCACCTTTATGTTCCAAACACAGAGTAAGTCTAGAAAAGGTAGTGGCCTTTCAGTATGAATACATTTTTGTGGTAGGATATAAACTTTTTTGTGGTACCTTAAATTACATCTTGTGACCCCAAAGAAGGTCTCAATCAATAGCTAGAAAAGTCCTGCTTTAGTGTGTAGATTTTACTAACTATGGGTCCCCTTCCTCAAATGTGTTTTCACTCTGTTTTTTTTTCTGTCTAATATGAGTTTGTTTACATATTTTTGGTCAAGAAAGAGTTGTTCAAACTTTAAATTTTCACGCATGGTTTATGAGTATTTAAAGTTGTGCACTGATAACTTTTTACCCCAGTTCACCCATTGGTTGACCCACAGACCCCCAAAACATGAAATTTTAAAAAACAGCAATATTTAATGTTTTACTTGTTAGGAAGCTAAATGTGGACATGGAATGGCAAACAGAAGATGGGGATGGAAACATGGAAGTGGACATTGGATTTTTGCCACTAATGGAGTTGAAACAATTTTCACCATCAAGTCCAGTTCACTTGAAAAATCCAGATGGAAGTGTTTTAGACAGAAGGTAAAAAGTGTAAGTTTACCAGGTCTGCTGAAAGGACAGTAGGTCAATTTTTAAGTATTAGTCAGGGTTTTCAAAATACAAAAATGTTGTTGCAAAGAACTTTTTGGCATTATAATATTTGAGATGGTTTTAGGTGAGCCAGCATTCTAGTACTCAGTATAATGCTTGGTACCAAGCTAAACATTAAAATGGAAGAGAAAATGTTTGAACAAGTCCTAGATGCCTTTAATCTTTTTACGGTTTTAACATTGCATAGCTATTACTGCCCCATTGATTGATTTAGTGCATTTGTGTCAATATGTTTTCTTTTACCAAGCAAAATAAACTTAACTCATATATGCATGATGCCATAATAAAAAAACAATAGATAAAAAGTGTGTATACTTTAGTAAACAAGTCATAAGCTGCCATATTTGCAATTTCAGGAAAATGTGGGAAAAGGGAACTGACGTGGAGCTTGTTTTTGATAAAATTGTCTGGCGGAAGGAAATAAATTCAACCTTGGCGTACAAGGAATTGGAAAAAGAATTTTTTCCTTTTAAACAGGTCAGACGACAAACATTGAACTCGTCAAAACTCTGGTAATTTTCTGACATGGGTTTCATTCCATGCAGGAAGATATTTTGGGCTTGGTGATTGCTTTAGTGCAATTGTGTAATTGTGATTTCTTTCACTAAGCCAAATAGACTCAACATAACTCATTAATGCTTAAGAGAGGATGCCAGACATCAACAAGCACCTGCATTTAATTTATGTTTATTTACCAAAGGTGGTTAGCCAATAATCATCTGAGAAAGTATAAACTGTTTTTTAAGGTTGAATATCTACCATTTGTGGATGCATTTGCAAAATCCATGGAAACAAACAAACTCGTCCATCAGGTGGTATTGTGGGGTGCTTTGGATGATCAGTCTTGCTGAGGTTCTGGGCGGACTCTTCGAGAAACTGCTCTTGAGAGTTCGCCCGTTATGGAACTTTTGCAACAGAAGTTCATTAGGTAATTAACAAAACTCGGAATGTGAAATACTGTTTGTTAAGGATTATTTGTCTTATTTTTTCAAAAAAAGGGAGAGATTTTGCCCAAAAATATTAGAAAGTGACACAAACTTTATTTCCATCAGTAATTTTCAATTGAATATCATTTTTGTCTGTCATACTTTTTTTGTCTAAAACAATTATCCACTTTCCTAAACAGCACAAATGGTAACAAAACAAGTTGAAAAATATATTTTAATTTGTTTGATCACCAAATTTGCAAATTATTAGCTGTATCAATTTCCCTAAATTAAAAAAGCAATTCACCTGATGAATCCGCCAGGAAACCAAATGATTACAAAGCAAATTAAAAGTTTTTTTAATTTAGCACTTGGTCCCTAGTAGCAACTTTGGAGGATATCCGCGACGATAAATTTAATAAATACAGTCCAACAGCTAATCTTTCACTTGAGGCATATGCATTTCCTGTTCAAATGATGGTTTTGCTACCAAATGGAACGGTGGTAAGCCAAATATATACTATTCCAAATAAAATAACTATTTTCTGTTATTACCAAAGACAAATATTGTGCAATATTGAAAGTCATCGTACTTTGGAGACCTAATTAAACACTTGACTTGGCCCACTAGAAGATATTTAAAAAAAGTTTGGGTTTTGGCTGCAGTTCAAACTTATGTGCTTTAGGTCGCCTCATTAAATGCCAATGACTGGCTGGCAAATGTTGATGAAGAACTTTCCGTTGACGAGACTTGGTAAGTGGTTTCCTGGAAAAAAGGATATTGAAGTTAACCCAATGCATAACCATTGCGGCTGAAAATACGTCCGAATGCCATCATGAAAAAACTGATTTGATATGAATTTTATTCAGAAATTAGTTTTGTTTAGTAAGTGACAGTATAATTAAAATTGATTCTGTACCACTGTTTCTTTCTCAATAATGCTATTGAGTAAAAACATTTTTCCAATGTTCTGTAAAGCCAACCGACGGTAATTCGATTAATGGCAAACAAATGTGGCTGTCAAATACATTTGTGAACTTGTAAATTTAGGACAACACCAGGCTCCAAGGAGTACTACAAGTTTCTCATCGATGCAATCAAGCAAACAGAAACATCATAAATCATTTATCACACTTTTTGTACTTTGAGGTGCTCTCTTACTCAAGCAGTCACATTTTTGTCGAGATTCACTTGTGCCAAAGAAACCATTTTTTGTGTTTTCATTGCACTTTAAATGCCTAAAACTAATCGCTTCGTTTCTTGTTTACGTTGCCAGTATTCAGATGGTGTCTGCCATTGCCTTGTCCTTTTTTCCCCACTGTCTAGCATTTACCTTTATATGCCTATGTTTGTCACGTGGTTATGGTCTAAAACGCTGCCATCTTGATGATGACGTCCAGGACTGCCATGACAATTTGTTAAGGTCCCGCACCGATGAAACAAAGATGCAGATGTTTTGGACCTTGGACCATTTGCAGGTTGCAATCAGTATGTCGCGCCGTGATTATATTAAAAAGTTTACAATCAATGCGCAAATACAATTAAGAAGAAAATCTAGGAGCTTGTCGGGGCCATGGTTCATTATAGTTGGTGTCAGATTCGACCGATTGCGTTGTTTCGACCATGGGAAAATTTTTNTAGAAAGTGACACAAACTTTATTTCCATCATTAATTTTCAATTGAATTTCATTTTTGTCTGTCATGCTGTGTCCAGGATTGCACTTAAAAAAAAATTGAAAATATTTTACAAAACAAGTTGAAAAAAATATTTTTATTTGTTTTATCACCAAATTTGCAAATTATTAACTGTATCGATTTGCTTAAATTAAAAAAGCAATTCAACAGATGAATCCGCCAGGAAACCAAATGATTACAAAGTAAATTAAATGTTTTTTTACTTTAGCACTTGGTCGCTAGTAGCAACTTTGGAGGATATCCGCGGCGACAAATTTAATAAATACAGTCCAACAGCTAATCTTTCACTTGAGGCATATGCATTTCCTGTTCAAATGATGGTTTTGCTACCAAATGGAACAGTGGTAAGCCAAATATATACTATTCCAAATAAAATAACTATTTTCTGTTATTACCAAAGACAAATATTGTGCAATATTGAAAGTCATCGTACTTTGGAGACCTAATTAAACACTTGACTTGGCCCACTAGAAGATATTTAAAAAAAGTTTGGGTTTTGGCTGCAGTTCAAACTTATGTGCTTTAGGTCGCCTCANAAGTCATCGTACTTTGGAGACCTAATTAAATACTTGGCCCAATAGAAGATATTTAAAAAAAGTTTGGGTTTTTCCGCAGTTCAAACTTATGTGCTTTAGGTCGCCTCATTAAATGCCAATGACTGGCTGGCAAATGTTGATGAAGAACTTTCAGTTGACGAGACTTGGTAAGTGGTTTCCTGGAAAAGGGGATATTAAAGTTAACCCAATGCATAAATACCATTGCGGCAGAAAATACGTCAGAATGCCATCATGAAAAAACTAATTTGACTGAATTTTATTCAGAAATTAGTTTCGTTTAGTAAGTGACAGTATAGTTTAAATTTATTCTGTACCACTGTTTCTTTCTCAATAATGCTATTTGGTAAAAAAATTTTTGCAATGTTCTGTAAAGCCAACCGACCATAATTCGATTAACGGCAAACAAATGTGGCTGTCAAATACATTTGTGAACTTGTAAATTTAGGACAACACCAGGCTCCAAGGAGTACTACAAGTTTCTCGTCGATGCAATCAAGCAAACAGAAACATCATAAATCATTTATCACACTTTTTGTACTTTGAGGTGCTCTCTTACTCAAGCAGTCACATTTTTTGTCAAGATTCACTTGTGCCAAAGAAACCATTTTTTTGTGTTTTCATTGCACTTTAAATACCTAAAACTAATGTTTACGTTGCCAGTATTCAGATGGTGTCTGCCATTGCCTTGTCCTTTTTCCCCACTGTCTAGCTTTACCTTTATATGCCTATGTTTGTCACGTGGTTATGATCTAAAACGCTGCCATCTTGATGATGACGTACAGGACTGCCATGACAACTTGTTAAGGTCCCGCACCGATGAAACAAAGATGCAGATGTTTTGGACCTTGGACCATTTGCTGGTTGCAATCAGTATGTCGCGACGTGATTATATTAAAAAGTTTACAATCAATGCGCAAATACAATTAAGAAGAAAATCTTGGAGCTTGTCGCGGCCATGGTTTATTAGTTGGTGTTAGATTCGACCGAATGCGTTGTTTCGACCATGGGAAATTTTTTAGAATTTTTCATCCATTATGCCCTGTAGAGCAGACTCATTACTGATCATATTAAGCTTCGCACCATTTCTCGTCAACCCGCGGAGTATGCAAATGTTTACCTGCCATATTGGGACGACAGTCATTTAAGCACATGCAATAGGTCCACTGCATTTTAATTTGATATGACACAGATATTGGCTCATGTTGATATTCCAGGCAAGCTCGTAATTGTCATTGCTCTCTAGTTCGTGCGAAGGCATTTGGCGTGTTGATAAAGCGTTGATGCAATACTCGTTAAGTAGACAACATTGCGTGCGGACGAGCCCTTTGCGTGATAACTGAAAGGTGGATATGGCACGCCCCAACCTAATATATAAGTGGATGACGAGTGTAAGCTTTTGAGCTGGTAGTTATATGTGTCTGTTTGTCAAGCTGCAAAGATTTTCCTGCTAGCCATAGCTCTTGTAGTTTGGTACAACAAACGTGCGATATCACAGGGTATTTAGGATAACAATATGCAGGTGCAACACAGATATCTACCAGCCAAAGTAGGTTAAGGGTTCGAGTGGAAAAGAAAAAAGTTCACTAGCGTCGCTTGAACGCACTTGCTGCGATTTTAGATTAGATGGGTTCGTCTGTTTTTTTTCTCTGCTTCCAAACTTTTCCATGAAGCTATGTGGCTGGCTCTGGCCTCAAAAAGGCTGCAGCGCATTTAAACTTTGATTCGCCAATTGTGCCCTTTACTTTTTCGCGCTCCCTAAATCGGCTTTGTGATTGTTTTGAGTTCAGTGTAATTGTGTCGCTACGACTTGTTTAACCAATTAACTCAGCTTAAGTATCCGGTCTGTTTGCTAAGTTGTCAGAAGGACGTTAACAACACCCCCTTCGTGGTTTGCATCTTTTGACAGAGGTCATTTGGGTTTACAGGTTTACACGTGCGGCACAGATTTCCTTTAAGAATCAGGTCAAGAGTTGAAATCGCGTAGAAGGAAGAGGTTAACTTGCTTTTCTCAAACACACGTTGTGCAATTATGTCTGGAACGGATTCGTTTATTTTTCTTGTCAGTGCCTTCATGGCAATTGCTCGTATATGAATATAAATGTGTGCAATCGGGCGCTAGATCGTATATATTTCATGAGAAAATGGTAGCTCTGGGTGTAAATTCCTAGGCTGTGGCTAAATTTCATTTTGCTCTTAAGATAATTAAAATATTTGACATTAAATATTTGTTTTTTTAGTTTTACCCAGTTAAAGACAATGGCATCGACCCACAAACTGGACAGCAATGGTGCTGGTGAGCCATTGTGCAAATATCCGAAAGCTTTGCATGTTGAAATGGAATCGAATGGCGGGCCAACTACACAATTTGAAACAAGTGGAGGAAAAACTGCCTGTGATGATGCATTTACTATGGGCAAGCTCATTAACGAGGGCAAAACCAAAGTCATATATGATGTCAAATCAAAAATACCTGGAAGGTGTTTAGTTGTGTCGAAAGATGTCATTACAGCATGGAATGGTGTCATGAAAAATAATATGGAAGGAAAAGCTGAATTGTCAACAGCCACCAATGGTGCAGTGATGGAGATTTTAAACAATGCTGGGATTAAAACTGCGTACATTAAAGCGGTATGCATATTTAAAAACCCACATTACAAAAATGGTATTGCTAATGAACATACAATGATTTGTTTTTCAAATGGAAGTGGTGTCTTAAAACCCACAATTCATGTCAAATTGTATTGAGTGTGGTTTGCAAGTGCTACCTGTTCAAATTTTTCCAATCTTTGTTTTTATACACTCAAAAATATCTTCAGGCCACTTTTGTTGTTGATCAAGTAACTTTTTTGATCATAATTCATAGGTCAGTCCAAAGTCGTTCCTTGCATGGAAGTGTAACATGATTCCAATTGAATGGGTGCCACGGAGAATAGCAACTGGGTCATTTCTAAAACGCCACAAGGGGGTGAAAGAGGGGTATCGATTTTACCCACCAAAAATGGAAACATTTTATAAGGATGATGAAAAGGGTGACCCCCAGTGGAGCCGCGAGGTGGGATCTCAGCTAACGTTTTGTTTGATTTTGAAATAAAATAATAACATTTTACTGTAGCTCGTTTTACTAAAATCATACCTATGTTTTTAGGTTCTTGAGGAAGCTAAGTTGGAATGTGGTGGAGTGCTAATCACCCCTGATCAGATTGACATAATGGAGAAGGCAACAGTGACCATATTTGAAATACTAGAAAGAGTTTGGTGCACCAAAGTAAATTTAACACTATCCACCATAATTTTTCCTACTGTCATAAAGTAATACAGATCATTTATGCAGGATGTAAGTTTGGTTGATATGAAAGTGGAGTTTGGAGTGCGCACTGACACAAACGAGATTGTTTTGGCTGATGTGATCGATAATGACTCTTGGAGAATTTGGCCCAGTGGAGATAAAACTAAGATGAAAGACAAACAGGTGTGTTTTGTTGCTCTGAACAATAGTGGCACAATTAGATATACGCCAAACAGTCTTGTATCCGGAGTTTTATCCTTCACTGGACTTGTGTATGTTAACCTTGACAAGGATCAACCTCATTTTTCAAATGAAAGCTTTTAATGAAGGGGCACCCTTTTTTACTCTTCTTTTTTTATAATGTGGGGTCAAACGTACATACATGGAAGATAAATATTGAAGTTGTGCACTGTTGGCCCTATGATAACCCACTTTTATTTAAACTCGTTGACATATGTGGTTAATTTTTTAAGAACTGGGCCAGAACTACAGGTGTCTTGTTTCTCTAAGCTCTGAGATTCACATGTTTTGATAAATCTTGCATCATACGTTACACCTTTTTTAGCCTTTGCTCGTCATTATTGGATAATCAGCAGATTTTGCTTAAGCACCAAATATTGCTTGAAATATTGGGTGGTTGCCGATCATGGTTAAATTTCACAACCTTACCTAACAAAAATGTTTCATCAGGTGTACCGAAATTTGAAGGAGGTTACAGCCAATGACATGAAAAATGTGAAAGAGAATTACAAATGGGTTGCAGACCAGCTCAAAGCACTAAGTGACTTCTCAACTGGCGACAGTCAGGATTCAGTGCATGTGGCTGTTGTTATGGGATCAATCACAGACAAAGACCATTGTAAAAAGATACAAAGTGCTTGTGGCAAATTTGGTATTAGCTGCAGTCTACACGTTTCATCAGCACACAAATCTACATCAGACACACTAAAGTTGCTTGGCAAACTGGAAGGACAGGCTGTTGCAGTGCCAACTGTTATTATAGCTGTTGCTGGCCGTAGCAATGGTCTTGGACCAGTGCTAAGTGGTAACTCTGCTCTCCCAATAATAAACTGCCCACCTATGTCCGACCAATGGGGTTCAGCAGATGTTTGGTCCTCTCTGCGGTTACCATCGGGTTTGGCTTGTTCGACTGTGCTAAGCCCTGAGGGTGCCGCCCTTGCAGCCGCACAGATTTTAGCACAGCACAATTTCGCTGTATGGGGTAAAGTAAGAGCTCAGCAATTGAATAATTGGACCAAGATTAAGATGTCAAATGATGGCCTTATCTAAAACATTTCTGCTTAAGGGCGCTGAAATAAAAATTTCAGTTTGTTTTCACCAGCCCCTATTTTCCAAGTGTTGTTGCAATTGTTACTGTTTTTTGTGTTGATTTGTACAAGTTTTTGTTACACTGCAACTGATGTTACACCGCCAAGAGTAAAATTATGTACAAAGCATACGTGGCTCTTTTTTTCCGTTTATAGGCAAGCTGAAGATTTGAATCGAACTCTTCAAATGAGCAGTTATAGGGAAAAAAGGCAAACAGATAATTACAATACTTTTGCACTGGAACATGAAAAACAGTAATAATGTCTTTTTCAACTAGTAACTAAAGTCAGGCACAATTGTTAATAATTATCAAAACATTATGTGGGATAATTAATGCCCTTTAAGTGCAGGTTATACTGGGCAATGCAGTGATGGTACTTTTGCATTCACTTGAGAAAAAAATCACATCAAATCAGTTGATTAGACACAAATTATTAAGAATTTTTTTGGGGGGCTGTTTTTGTAAGTGTTTTAATTTTGGGCCAAACTGGATGAAAATAATATTCTGGACTTTCAAAACAATAGACAATAGTTTCATGGCTTACAAAAAGTATTTTAACCATGAGATATACATCACCAATGGCAACAGTTTTCAGCAAAAAAGGGGGTATCCTGAATAGCATACTATTAAATGCACTCAGTAAAAGTAATTGGTATTGCAGGATTGGCTTAGCCCATCTGTTCAGCCGGCTGACTGACAAACGTTTTCTTCTCTTTGTCCCAGAAAGTTCGGAACTGTTCGCTGATCGGGTACTCATCCTGAAAACAATGCAGCAATTGAAAAATTTAAGGCTATGTAGATTTAATAGTTGGTTTTGCCTGTCTACAGGATATATTTGACAAGCACAATTGTATTTTAAGCCTGAAAAAGTGTCTGCGTAAAACAAGTGACTATCAAGGAATGATGCCTCAATCGATGTCAAATTTGAATTGAGAATTCTAAAGTTTTGATTCTTACATCATGCCTGGTTGCAACGGTTCACTCTTTGAGGGAATGTAAAATAGGTCAACAAGGAAAAAACTAGCATTTTATAGAGCTAGCCACCATTGATGCTATGGGGTCAAATGAAACAGATGGTGCTAGTCCATGAACATATCTACCAGTTGTAAAAGTTTTGCTAAAATCCATCAAACATGTCATGGCAAAATGGCATGGACAAGGGTAGAAAAATAAATCCGTTTCAGGAAGGAAACCCATAAATAATGTAGCTCCTGCATATAATAAAAAGACAACAAAACACTTACGTAGTCACCAGATCCATCGTCCTTTGGCCTGGATACATTCATTTCTGATGATTTAGCCGACACTATCTGGCAGTCAAGGCACTCCTTGCTAAGATAGACGAGGCAACCATCGGTCTTGTCAATCGACACATTGGGCATAGTACCTTGAGCCTGCAATACACCACAACAAAATTAACTTTGGAGCCACCCTGTGTAGGACGTCAAACACATGAGTTTATTAACACAGCAGATTGGTTAGATTTTAGGATTTGAGGTTAGAGGTGGCATAATTAGCAAATAGCAAAAAAAGCAATTGTTTAAACATAAAACTTCGTTTATCTGATTAAAAATGCATTTGATTTCTGACGTTTGGATAAGCCAACATTAAAATGTACAGTACAACACATGTACTCTCATATCAAGAATTTGCGTTACCCACCTGTACTTTAATCGAATCGGAGTTGATAACTTCAACTCCTGATACTACTGATTCAAAAGCAACACCCAATTTCTGGCAGCTGTCTGTAAGAAAAAATTCGAAACATTTACCTAAGTTTTAAATTTTTTCCTAATTCTTGCAAAAATTTAAGTTACACTAAAACTTGTTGTCCACTTTCGGATGCTAAAGGTTTTTGAAAATTTTAGGGGGTTTTAACTGTGTCAATCACATTGCATACCTAGAACAATAGAGTTGACCTTCCCCTTGACAATCAGAGCTGACTTGACACATTTGTAGACATAGATTGTCTGTTTCATCTCGGTTTTGTCAATCACCAGGTTGTTTTGATTTTCTTGAAATTCCTAAACATTTATACACATAGCTTAGGAACACAAGATAAAACTTGAAAAGGAGTTATTTAAAAACACGCCAGAAAACCTGAATACGGTCAATACTTTTATTGCAATGTTACAACAAATATATTTATTGCTTTAATGGCACTTTCCATGATTTTAAAATTATTAGTAATCAAACACAACAATACAATGAATGACACATCACCATGACCATGTCTTTCGGCTGTGAAAGTTTCATCCAAATCCACGAAACATTTCACCCCAAACGTGCATGGACAATGTGCAGGAAATATTTCACCATTTGGGGGTCTAGTGGGGTAACCCTTGGGGCTAAGGGTCAATCGAAACAGATAACACGCCAATATGACCATATCTACCAGCTGTAAAATGCTCATTTAAATCGATCAAACATTTCATGTCAAAAGTGCATGGACAAGGTAAAGGCACAGAAAAAAAGAAAGAAAAAAAACTAAATAAACAACAGCCTGAATGACCAAAGAGACATAACAATATATTTTTCCTGACAACAACATTTACTCACAACAATCCATTTCTTTCCCTCCAGAACCAACTTGGGTGGCATTTTGGCCGCTTTTGGCTTTCCCATCGGTTTATAGCCAGTTGGTTCCTTTGCTTTAAACGGTACAGGACCATGCTTGCGAAGGTCTGGATTCTTGTAAGTCTTCATGTCGTTTGTAACCTTCTTGAGACCTTTGATAACATACACCTGATAACAACTGCACACCTGCACATGCTTATATGTAGACCGCTAGGTTCAGATAAAATTGCCTAGTGGTTTGGCATATTTTTTCGCAGTATAGATACATGCAGAACACACACGCTGACATGCAATTTGATATCCAGTTTCCTAACACTTCCGATTGCTTCATTAACCAAAACAAACATATTAGGTGATGGGTGTATGGTGGGTTAACTTTTTAGGCACATTTAAGTTTAACAAAAAAATCTGTAATTTTGCAGCAGTTTTCATGTTTCTGTTTCTTCAAAAAACAATAAACTTTAAAAATAGCAATAAGTTATGGTATAAAACAAGGTCACACATTCCTATGCCAACTCCCTCCTTTTTCTGGATGACCTGGCCCACGTTGGGTGCCGATTTTTATGACAATGTATACTAAAAGTAATTGACTTCAATTATATGCAAATGCATCTTTGTTTTCCAGGATGTGACCTCAAGCATTTATACTAGTCAAGGATTTTATCACACTCATTTAACAGATAACTGTGCTTCAACAGATAAGAAAGATTATATGTATGTTACAATCAGTTTCAAGCATTCCTGCACAACTGGACATAAAAATTCACAACATCAAACTGACCAGTCTAAAAATGTCCATTTAACTGGCATTATAATTTCCCACTGTTTGGTCAAAATGTACCCAACATGTAGTATATGTCTCTCGGAGTATTACCCTTTGTAATCTCAGTTCCCTGTCTGATAGACTCAAACACCTTATCCATACTATCTGCAGCAGGAGCTGGAGCGGACTGTGCCACTGGTGTGGTAGAAGATACTGGCGGAGGTGGTGGGACACCAGCGGGTGGAGGGGGAGGTATCCCCTTTGCTGGGGCGCCACCCATGCTTCCGGAACTTTCAGTTGCAGGTGGTGCCTAAAGGTTATTTAATTTTGTTTGAAAAGTTTTGCTCTTTTGCAGACAAAATGTGAGAAAGATAGGAAATTTGATCGAAGCAGAGAACAGAGGAGAAAACATGTTTTTTCGGGGTATAAAGGGGACATTGGTGCAAATTAACAAAGGTCTTTCTCTGAGATAGTAAAGGAATTGTATTCATGGGTTGCTGCCTGCATTGTATAACGGTTGCCCATCAAAAGTTTTTTGGCACCTATTTCTGTTTGGTTTATATACATGCATATGCCAGTGGTGTGCAGCTGTGAGGAGTTCAGTATACCATGCTCAACGCTGCCAGTACACAAGCAACTGTAAAAGGCAATAACATGCATTTTATTCAACCACACTGTAAATAGCTTACCGCCTGTAATGCCTAACCCTTTGCTGTTAATTTCCGCAAAGAGAGCTATTGGGGCTGCGTCAGCTCTGCTAAGGTCGAGCACCCTGGGTTGGGCAGTCATTAGAGCTAGGGGTGGGGGAGGGGGCAGTGTGGGGCATTCACTGCCAGTAGGAGGCGGGGTGATGGGGGGAGGAGGGGGAAATGGGAAAGACCCATCAGGTTTTAGATGTTCAGGNCCCATCAAAAGTTTTTTGGCACCTATTTCTGCTTGGTTTATATACATGCATATGCCAGTGTTGTGCAGCTGTGAGGAGTTCAGTATACCATGCTCAACGCTGCCATGGCAGAACAAAGCAACTGGAAAAGGCAACAACATGCATTTTGTTCAACCACACTGTGAATTGCTTACCGCCTGTAATGCCTAACCCTTTGCTATTAATTTCCGCAAAGAGAGCTATTGGGGCTGCGTCAGCTCTGCTAAGGTCGAGCACCCTGGGTTGGGGAGTCATTAGAGCTAGGGGTGGGGGAGGGGGCAGTGTGGGGCATTCACTGCCAGTAGGAGGTGGGGTGATGGGGGGAGGCGGGGGAAATGGGAAAGATCCATCAGGTTTTAGATGTTCAGGTTTGGGTGGAAGAGGGGGCTTTGGAAGATTCTGAGATAAGTGAAAAATAAAAAGAAGAGGAAGAGTTTTGGAGAAAGCTTTATTGAAAAAAGACACTAGGACATATAGTACAACAAATAGAAAAATTTTGAGCTAGCATAAAGAAACAAACATGCACCAATTCATTTATTTTACCCAAACTTAACACCATATTTGAAGTTTTTAGTTTAGAAACTGAAATTATAACCAATATTTCGGTTTGACCCCTGCATTATACATTTTAATTAGTTTTTTAGGAAACTAAAATAACTGCACTGATTGCTGCAACAATACCTTGGCATTCCAACTTAGACCAGTACGATGGTGATCTTTGATGTAACTTAAAAGTCCATCAAACACCTTCAGATATGCTCTCACCCATGCCTTGTGTTCAGCTGCTTTGTCACTGATAACATAGAAAACTTTGTGAAACAACACAATCACTGTAAATTCATTCAAGTTTTTTGATTTTGATTTGAGTCGGTTAATATTTAAGTAGAATTTTAGACAATAAATCACATAAAGAACAACTTGTTGGCAAACAAACAGAAATGCATATGATTACAAAGTATAAAGTTAAAATATGTATGCAGCATTATGCTCTCACCCATTTTTGTATGNTTTTGCTTCTTGAGAAGAACCGAAGCTATAACTGCGAGAGTCGCGAATACCACAAACATTCCAGCTGCCATCATCACCACGAATGAGCTTGTCTGATCCTTTTCTAGCCAAAGTTCAGCAGGTTCGTCGTAAACGTTGCTTTCAATGTTGTCGGCATCGACAGCTACAAACAATAAACATACAGACGACCTAGTGTTGTGAACGCATGTTCAAATATACCACTGACAAAAAATTTGATACACATTTCACGGTTTTAAATAGTCTCAATAAGAAGATTCAAACGACAATTTGGTTCTTAAAAATAAATTGTATGTTGTTTTGGACCTAAAAGGCTAATAGTTTTAACCTGTCAAAAAAATCTCGTACAAAGCAAATGTGATTACAAATCTTAAATGAGATACCTTACGTAGTTATAACCCTAAGGATGGTGCTCTTTTCCAAGTTGCAAAGCATGTGAACAAAGCGCTAAATAAAGAAACTTTTTTTGAAACTTACCTATGCAAGATTTACCGTCTGAGGCCAAAACGAAGCTGTGTGGACAAACGCAACTCTCCAAACCGTCGTTGTAGCGAACACAGTCGAACTCGCATCCCAAGATTTCCTGCAAGACAAACCGTTAGCTAATTAGGCGAACCTTTTTCAACTTTGTAAGGCAGTTTGAGCGTATTTTGAATGTATGTTACACTGTTACAGTGTTAAGTAACGTTTTTTTAAGGTGAATTAAGTCTCAAGTCATGTCGAGAAACGTCTCATGGAGTAAAAAGGTCTTCTTTTCAATATGGCACGAGTCAAGCTAGAGTTATTCGAAAAAGTCCACTTGAGTCGAGTCAGCAACTCGAATTTCCCAAACACTGGCATTTTAGCGTCGCTATAATATGTTGCCATGTTGGCAGTTCACCTTCCAGGGTTGGGAGATTACCTTATCGCAAGTGGTAACTGGCTCTTCTTGGTTGCCCAAGGTAACCGGTCCGATGGTGATGGTGGTTGCATCTTTTTTGGTCTCATCTTCAAGACTTCTTCGCCTTCGTGCGCTTACTGTCGGACAGCCAGGCTAAAAGGCACATGAAAAGTCGGGTTAGGCTGTTGTTTTATAGATTGTTTCTTTCGTTTGCGTGTATAGCAACCTGGTTTGATTACGTTTCAACGGTATTACGTCTAATATTTGGGGGTTTATAGCTTTTTGGTACAACTTTTGTTTTTCCTTCAAAAGGACGCTTAAAGCGTAGTTGAGATGCTACCAACAGTTGAGAACTACCTACAACGCTGATGGTTGCACTGAAAAACACCAATTTTTCAAGTTTTAAACTACGTCTGGTTGACAGAGGCACCAGACGTTGCATAAACTGCTAAATCAAACTTCACCGCGCATGCAAAGCGTCACGGTTATACTTTTTGTTTGTGGGGTCAGTTACGTTAGATCGTGTAAATGATTTTTTGTGTTAAATTGCGTAAATGAACTCTTTTCTGCAAAGTGACCTTTTTCACATTAACATGGAT
Organism: Phallusia fumigata; assembly: GCA_008931825.1. Lineage (NCBI taxonomy): Eukaryota > Metazoa > Chordata > Ascidiacea > Phlebobranchia > Ascidiidae > Phallusia > Phallusia fumigata. Next base: position 32,272 of record QXVZ01003646.1, read on the forward strand.
CCGCTTGTATTGGAAGAAAGTTCACCAAAACGTCCGCTTTGGGGTTCAAAGTGTCGGCAGGGTGTAGTGGGGGTTGTCAGTCAGCCCCAGGACAAAAGTATGGTTTAACTGACACAATGAAAACAAGTAGAGGCTATGGAAAAAAGCGCAGCGATTCAAAATCCCAAATATTTCCAGCCACCTTAAGGTAAAATTAAAAGGTTTTTCCAGGGAGTAACGTTCCGTAAAGTAGAGTTTTGAAATTGGGTGTTGGGAGCCCCTGTCAGCCCCCATAGCTATGCCCTTTGAATATTGAATAATGAACCATCCGAACTGTGTCAAATACTCACGAAGAGTGGTTCGGTGCATTCGTTCCCAGGATCGCGGTTATCGCAAGCTTGTACGTTGCAGTGGATGTACAACTTCTGATTCTCTGTGGGCTCGTCTTTCCAGTAGAAACCGGTGAAGGAGAAAAGCAGACGATTCGAGTGGAAGTTTTCAAACACTTCGTTGGCGCCTGACACCATGTCGTCAGCCCAAGGGCATCTGTAAAAATTGAACGCATCGGATATTAGGATGAACATAAACAGTAGGCATAGGCCCAACCAGCACCCTGTAGTATTAAGTATAGATATCAAACTGTTTAGGCGCTTGGTTGAGCATTAAAAGTAAAAAGTGACATCTCAAGTTCACATTGTGCCATCGAGTGTAAATAGGAATGCGAAAATCATCAATCACTTTGTCCCTATATTTGGCAAATTTAGTCATAATAAAGACTTTTTTGAAAGGTCAACAACAGTGACAACTTAGTCTAAACAGAAACTTGTGCGGTAATCTATTACTACGTCATCTATGTGTGACGTCATTGCACTTTTGGCCCATCCCTAGTATAGAGTATCAAAATTTTCCCTTGCAACAGCAGGGTCTTTGTAGCCCAGCGCCCTACAGAATGAGTTAAAGATTTTCATGTAAATTCATCAAAGGCTGTTCAATTTGAGCCATTTTTGTATATTTTACGCACTATATTTTACGAATACTTTTGGCGAATGTTACGATATGCAGTTTGCCGGTTCTCCTCCGAAAACACAGCAGGATATCGTGTAGGCCTACGTATTGTAAACATACCCATAAGCAACCATGTAGTATCGGACTGGTGCGCTGTAACCGTGGGGTGTCGGTGTGGGGGTCGCCCAACAAAAATAACCCTTGAAATATAAAAAAATTATATTAGACCTTTGGAAAGATAGTTGTGATTTTAACGTTACGCAGATATACCAATCGATTAAAGACAACCCGGCCATTGCTAATAGATTGCACGCATATTTGCAGATGTATTCAGTGCTTGTAATCGCAACCGCTAGAGAGCGCTAGTAGATACGTATAAAGCCCTTTATTCCAGATGAATGGTCAATCGTTTAGTAACAAGTTTGTGATCTTGATGGCAGAGAATACTTTAGGCAAATTGTTTATAACGTCGAAAAGTCATAATGCAAGGCACAAGTTTACAGAAGTTGGTCATTTTGTTTCCTTGTGCCGGTAGTTCCGGGAGATTTCCACTTAATAGTTAAGTTATTCATAATAAGTGTATTATTTTCTCTTTAGGTTGGCCAGTGGTTCGAAACCTTTTAGTGTTTCCTTATGTCACTTTTTGTGTAAAAGGGGAGGANTGCAGTTTGCCGGTTCTCCTCCGAAAACACAACAGGATATAGTATAGGCCTACGTATTGTAAACATACCCATAGGCAACCATGTAGTATCGCACTGGTGCACTGTAACCGTGGGGTGACGGTGTGGGGGTGGCCCAACAAAAATAACCCTTGAAATATAAAAAAATTATATTAGACCTTTGGAAAGATAGTTGTGATTTTAACGTTACGCAGATATATCAATCGATTAAAGACAACCCGACCATTGCTAATAGATTGCACTCATATTTGCAGATGTATTCAGTGCTTGTAATCGCAACCGCTAGAGAGCGCTAGTAGATATGTATAAGCTCCTTATTCCAGATGAATGGTCAATCGGCCCACGCTCTCCTTGTCTATTTTTATGTTTACAGCGGTAAAAAACTCGGAATATCTAAGTGCATTAAATGCTGAGAAACTTCCGTCTTATAAAGTAAAGTGGGCTGGCCTTTAGCCCAACCTGTCGCTATTTGATAGGTGCTATTCCTCGTTCGTCTTTCTAAGTTGGTCATTTTGTTTCCTTGTACCGGTGGTTCCGGGAGATTTCCACTTAATTGTTAAGTTATTCATAATAAGCGTAGTATTTCTCTTTAGGTAGGCCAGTGGTTCGAAACCTTTTAGTGTTTCCTTATTTCACTTTTTGTGTAATAGGGGAGGAATGCAAATACCAAAAAGGGGGGTGCATGAAAAAAAGGTTAGTAACCATTGCATTAAACATTTCTGCTGGAATTAAAACGCTTTTTTTAGATTCTGAAAGTTTAAACTGATGAAAAAACAATTTTGTTGCAAGAATTTACCCTAAGAATAAAGTCGTAGTCTCCCATTTGAGGCAACCAGACACCGACATAGATCTTATCGCCAACCGCAGCATGATCTTCATCAGATATTGCACTAAAGTTTGCGTCTGTAAAGCGAGCCATGAAGAGGTCGAGTTGTGCGTAGGCAGGTCCGGCAATAATCTTTTCTTGTCTGGACAAAATGTAACAAAATGGTTTGAATTTGCCCACATATACTATTTAAAAAACTTACAGTGGTTGGTATTACGTCTATAGACATCTGGTTGGTATTATTACCATATCACCGTGGTTTTTAAATGTATCACAACACTCTGGCGCGTTATTTTTAGTTCCTAAGGGCGTCACACAATTCTGTTTCGTAACTACTTGTTATTGTATCAACCAAAGCAATTTTGAAATAAGCGCCGTTAATATGTTCTTGTCGCTAGTGTCGAAGGCACAACCAACTTTTCCAAACGCGTCGCATCGAAAAACGAGTTTGAGAAAAACTAATATCGTGAAAAACAAAACAATTGCACTCGGACATTGTGGAGACTTTGGCCTTTGTATTAAAACAACAGCTGTCATCAAACTACTGTCAATTTCCATGCTTAAAAAAGTCAGTTAATAGTTTTCATGCACAACGTTTTGATTTCTTGTAATTACGCCATGCAATAATGTCTTTGAAACAACAGCCAAAATTCCAAAACTGTCATGTTGAAACCAATCCACAATTTCCGCGGTGTGATTGTGGCGTTATGATGTACGGGTTTCTGATGAGACAAGCGGTCATGTGATAATGCTCACCCAATCACCGGCGAGAGTCCAGTTCCCAGGGAAACCTTCAGGTCTCGATTGTACTTGCATGTAAAGTGAATGAATTCGATGCTGTCTCGAGAAATTCCAGTTACGCTAACCTCGGGGACCACGCACAGACTGTAGATCACCAATACATACTCTGCGTAGCTCTAAAACATAAGCACATTAAGCGTGATATGGGGTGTCAAAGTATACTGTCATTGTTCATGTAAAAGGCTTATTCACACGAACAAAAAGGTTTGGCTCGAAATTGATAATTGGGCCCTATGACAGGATAAGAAGACCCTTAGTTGACTTCTAAGATCTATGTATTAGCATTTGCTTCGAATACACATCGGTGCTGTGCGCCTTGATATTTACATTTGTCGTAAATGGTAAATAATACAGCCCAGTCGACAAAAAAATCAGTGTTTTTAGACGTTTAACCAGACTATAGCATGTAGGTTAAGTATCAAAAATTGACCTGTTGCCGCTAACACTCCCTCTAAGAACCAAAGTTTTGCAAAGCCTGTATGTGTGTGGGTCGAGCGCTACAGACCAGTTTAGCAAGCGATTTTTATGCGGGGTTCGACCCGGGACGATCCCGAGAACGAATCCCGATCAGGTTTTTTATGTCTGTATATGGGTCGAGCGCCTCAGCCCATTCGACCAAGCGCTCGCCCAAGTAATTAATTTTTGCAGTTTACCCTCTGCAAAAGTAATGCTCCACTTAGCGTTTATACAGGCCGTAATGTATAAACCACAACCGCACACCTCCATTTTGTATGAACACTGGCCGAAGTATTCGTCCAAACTGATTTGAAGGTAGTCCTGTCCGCTGTTGGCAACCCCACAAGCAGGGCTGTCGTACAACGTCCCATTCTCATCTATTGCCCTGATTTCGGCGACTTGGCGGATGTCCAGGGTGTCCAGATAAGCTTGGGACACACTGGAGAAAAGAGGTGGATTTTGTTTTGACAGAAAGTATGTTACTATTAATTTAGCTATTTTTACCGTATTGTTAAAGTTAATCCAGTCAAGATGCCCAATTAGCTTTAATGCGCAATAAAATAACGGAAAAAAACTCGACGTGTTGCAACTAAATCGACATTCAACCTAGGACCATATCTGTACTGCCAATGTTTGCTACAAAATTCCTATGAAATTGGGATTTTTATCCAAAAAGGTTTGCGAGATGTGGTATTCCTTCAATAACTTTTAATTGAGATAGAACATGAGCGGAAACAAGTTACAGACGCTGAAGAAATAGTTCAAAGAAATCAGGGATTACGCTGAACTTTGTCATGTATGGTAATATTCAAATGCAAAAGATAAAAACTGCGAGTGAGTCTGTGTTAGTAAGAACGAATAGATCTTTGTGCATTACGCAACAAGGATGATGGTAAAACTGAAGGCTTTTAAGTATTAGTCAAACAAAGTATAAGAATATTTTACAATACCTGATGTCGACGTCAACACCACCACACGTTATTGAAAGGTCATCGGAAACATTCATAAAAATCGTTAAATCTGCAACAAAACAAAACTTCTCTGGAATTTTTGCTAATGCCGAAATGTAATATTTACGCGAAAAGTTGATGCCTTGGCGGAACCAAACAGTGGCAGACTATTTTTGGGTTCCAATGTCTGTCCCACTCACAATTAGCTAACAAGAAACAACTGAAATTAGGAAGCTTACGAAAGTTGACAACAAAAGGTTAATTCGCCTCTGACAGGACTGCAACAACCAATTGTCAGTTTTGCGAATTGCTTTAATATTTTTTGCCCCGTTGCAAACTTATTAATTCAAGGGTATGTTTACGCCAGATGGCCAGTTGTACATCTACAAGTGTATCACTCGAGAAAGTTTTTACAAAAGTCGTTCCGAACGTTAAGGCCAACTTGTAAAGCATCGTGGGCAAAGGTAAATCAATCTGCTGTGGTCTCTGCTAAAACCTCTCACAAAAATACTTTAGAAACAACGAGCAAAAAAAAAACACAGAGATGCCCAGAGACAGCTTATTTACCGGGACGCACAACGATATACGATAAGGTTTTGTGTCCGCGTATGGATCAAGCGCGTCATTCGCCCAAGCTGTCGCTCTGTAGACAGCTCTTGCAAAGTTTCGAGAGCAGTAGCTTGGTGCTATATATTGGTATGGGGATTGGGGTTCCAATGATCATGGGCTGTGCATTAACGCTCTTTCAGTCGAACATATTAGAACACTTACTCAGTCCGAATATTCCTTGGTCAGTGATATATCTCTTGTCCCTGGAGAGGAGGTCTGCAAGAGTTTGGAAAGCATTAGATGATTTCGCAAGGGTTCAACCCGGAATAGGGTTAAAACAATGTAACGGACGACTGGCTTGGTTTTTTAGGATGCAATGGTCCATAAAAAAGGTGTGTTGCCATCGTAGCGAGCACATGTACAAAAATATATTGTCGCAAAATCGTATACAGACATAAACTAATTACTTTGACTAAATTTTAATGTTTTCAATCACATTTTAACGTAGGCAAAAGAACAGGCAGAAAAAGTATACCATACTTTATGACTGACTTAACTTTTGCCTGTACTAAGCAGGGAGAACAAATAAAACTTTTGATACGCACCTTCAGCGCTAACCAGCACACA
>QXVZ01003652.1:0-11079 GCA_008931825.1 Phallusia fumigata
GAAGGTCTGACACTCAATTAACCCAATATACAATTTAGTTGTACACTCCAATATTGGCATCGTTAGAGGGTGGCATGTCCCAATATCTTTACTATTGACCCCTCTTAAATTGTATGCCAATTTAGCATAATTTCTTAACTCAAAAAACGTATGTCCCTCCTAATATCTTCGGCTGTGCCACCCTATTCGAACATAAAAGACGCATTTACCTTGATATAGGGTGTCAACCTGGCAACCGCCTCTGCAAAGGGGATTTCCCGAGCATTTTCCATACACGTCCACCGGGATGTAACGGCTGATTTCATTCACAAAACGCTCTCTCGATGGCGAGTGGCAATTTGAAACGATCCACGCAGCCATAAGTGACGAGTTCTTTCTTTCCATCAGCTGCTTCACTGTTCTGCAACACACGCCGTTTCAAAAAAATGAAACGACAATTGAATGACAAAACGTGCACTTCGTCGATTACCCTTTTTCTGTGCCTTTACTTGTTGGGTGTCGATTTCGGGGTGTGATTTTGAAACACGCCTATGTTGCATCGTTTTCGGTTCTCTAGTGCCCCCTAGCGGTTTATAAAATAATCGATGTACATTGTTTACGATCCTTTAGCGCACCCTGTCGCTTGGTAAAAATAAGTTGCAGTTTAGGCGATGAACATCTAGCGCACCCCAGTGGTATATAAAAAAAATACGTTGCAAACTGTTTACCCTCCTCTTGCGCACCCTAGCGGTTTGAAAAATGGTTACAAATTGTTTACGGTCTGCTAATGCGCCCTAGTGATTGGAAAAATATTTTGCGAATTGTTAACAGTTTTTTAGCGTAAAATTTTTGGTTCAAGTACATCCAAAAAAATACCCGGAACGCAAACAATGAACCCGTCACTGAAAAATCCGAACCCCAGCTTCACAGAATCCAATTAGCCGCTTCCTAATTCGTCGCCTGGGGCTGGGCAAGGATCCAAATCTGCAGACAAACAGAAGAAACTATTCTGCTATGTAATGCGCCCTGTAGCAAAAGTTACTCTATAAAAGGCGGTGGCATTGGGTGGAAGGCCAAAGCAATTTTGATTACAAGACGAATCAAGATGGACGAACGAGTGCTACTGGTATTTTTGTGCTGCTGTTGCATCACTGCATTTGCCGGTAAGATTCTTTTCTATTTGTTTTGTTATACTGGTTCGTGGCAAATTTTTGCATAGTCGTTACTTGACTTTGCGCGCTGAGCAGGAATTTCGTTTTTTTTAAACAAGAAATACTTGTAAGTACTTTTTTATCACTTTATTGTTCGATTCCAAACATGGTTAAAATATTAAATACATGTATATTTTTTGACTATAACCATAACCGTTCAAGTTTGACAAAAATTTAAAAAACAAAAATTGTTCCTTCGACATCATGCTTACTGATGTTTTAAAAAATAGAGCTAAGAACGAAATGTTATATGCATAAGATTTCAAGATAATTTCATGCTTGTGTCAAGCTCGAGAAAACTGCTCAAACTCTATCTAGGTGCAAAAATTACTTTTCAAGTAAAACACGCAAGCATTCGCTTTTGTTTTCCCAGTTCCAACCCCAACATGCGATTTCCCTGGTTTCCGATGGACTCGATTCTTCGACAGAGACAATCCGAGTGGGTCATGTGACTGCGAATTGTTCCAGAATCTTCGAACCGAAAATCCGGGCCAAATCTGCGCAAACCCAAAAGCGGTCGACGCCCGGGTTAAGAAGCTGAAGCTTGACTACCGCTCGACGGGTCAGGTGGTCACAGTAAACCAGGGGGGCGAGAAGGGTCTCAGATGTGCCAACAGCGACAATCCCGAAGGTTGCCTGGACTACGAAATCCGCTTTTGCTGCGGTAAGTCACGTGATGGATTGCGTAATGTGGTGCTGTAAGGTGTTTCTGCATTCCTGACGGCTTCAAGTGAAATGCCTTCATTTTTTGTTGCAAGGAATGTATAATATTTTATGATTCTAATAATAATATCAAAACCAACGCCTCGATTTGAATATTTGGCATTTAAATTGCACAAAAATATTCTGAAACTTGTTTTCAAACAATACCATAAACATTTGAGAAAATGCGCTTCAAATAACGCTTTAAATTTAGTTAAAATTAATTTAAATAATTTTTTTGGAGAAAATTTGTTTGCACACATAGCGCTATGAACCTATCACCCAAAGAGCTTCTGCTTCCCTCAAACAAAACTGCGTTAGGCATCGACGCTGTACCCAGAGAAAAGCCAGCCTTCATGTGGTAGAACACGATCAATTTATAGTCAGCTAACAGACAAAATTATGAAGCGTTTGAGGCTAAACAGCCACGTTGCCTGTGGGCAAAGAAAAATGCAAACTCATGGAAATCATTCACGAAAATAAATTCTAGTGATGATGCAGAAATAAAATAAATTTAGTGTAATAAGTGAACGAAAAACTAGAAAATCATTCGAATCACCCGTTTTCCAAATGACATTGAAAATTAAATTACGTTTAGCATCTAAAAGCGATAAATAGCATTTTAAATGAAATTCCGTTTCATACTCTCGTTGGGGACATTGGCTTTTTAATTTGCTAATGACAAAACAATATAAATTTTGCTACAATTGTACCGAAAATAAAACATTTGTCTTGTTAAGTGGTGTTTAAATATCCGGTGGTAAAATACTTCGGTCCTGATTAAATAATATGTAATTTCTCTCTTTCAATAAGCGTGGATAGACATTTTAATTTTTTAACTGTCGTGTTGCTTAACCATGGATTTGCCTGTGGGTAAGTTTGCATAAAAATGCCACGTCATGGTTATGACACCGCAAAACTCAACTCAACCTGTCTGTAATATTTCCAGATTACGACGAGTGCCAAGATGAACCCTGCCATCAACACGCCACGTGTACGAACACGATTGGCGGTTACACTTGCGCGTGCAAGAACGGATTTGAGGGCAACGGATACCATTGCGAGGGTAAGTGGGGTTAATTTACCCCAGTGTTGTAATGGCCTTCGGAAAAGGTTTTTTTTTCAACCAAGTCTTGCTTCAGCAAAACTACCTCGTTCTGATAAATAAAGTTTAACATATTTGACTTGACTTAGTTGTTTTGCACTACAACATATTACATTTCTGTTTAAAAAAGTACAGTAAAGGCAGCTTACATCCACGTAAAACGAAGTAACCTGCATCTCCATTGCGTTCTTACGTCTTTACAAACATCTCACTAACACATACAACATCTCAAAGTAATAAAAAAAGCTCTGTGCATTTTACCTCTGTCCACTAATTCAATGGTTACTAACCTTTCTCCGCTCGCGGCCCACTTTAAAAGACAATTTGTTTTGACCATAGTGAAATATTGCGAAAAACGAGAATAAAAGATTTGAGATAACAACAGATTATATCAGAAGATGTACAAAATGAACTTAAATCCTAAATTAGTTAGAAAAACTTAATCAATTTATACAAGAAGAATATCTTAGAATTGTTTTAACAACCGTCGTGACATCAAAATTGAGCCTTGTTATTATAAAAACTTTATTTAGCGACTTGGACGTTTTTGTTTAAATGTGCCTGGCTCTAACAGTGAGCAACTTTGGTGAGATGTGCCGGTAAACTGTAAAGGCGCATTTACGTGAATTGTGGGCTTTGCAACTCACTATCCGTATGATAGGATTTTGAGATGCTTGCAATTCTTGAAAGAGCTTCGCGACCACCATGCACGCAGTGGGCTGCGGACCACCAGTTGGGAAGCGCTGCACTACTTGTTGCCTTTACTTTTTTCGCTAACGTTTTGGGGTTAATCAGCGATGGGTATTTAGCGTTGGAGCGTCTCTCCGATGTCCCAATGAATTAAAAGTTTAATTTTAAACAAAACATAATGTAACATGTTTTGAATCCCGCAGCTCCGCCAGTGGTGTGTCCAAGAGGTTACTCGTGGACCCAATACTTTGACCGGGACGACCCTTCCGGCACATGCGACTGTGAAGATCATGCTAATCTGAGGAAGGAAAATCCCGGCAAGATCTGCTCAAACCCTCGGTCGGTCGACGCCAGACTCGTCGCCAACAACCTTGACTACAGAGTGGCCGGACAAACAGTTACTATAGCAACTGCCGCGGAAAAGGGATTCAAGTGTGTCAACAGCGCCAACTCGGTCGGCTGCTTCGACTACAAAGTTCGATTTTGCTGCGGTGGGTCTTGATACTTTGGCTTTTTCGCGAAATCGGTTTTGGGCTCAAGTTGGTAATGAGTTCCATCTAGCAAGTAAGCCAAATTCAAAGCGGTTTCTCTTTGACACTTTGTAGGATGAGACTACCTTATTCGATACCTGAGTAAATTACAAAACCCTATTGAAGCGACTTTTTCCTGGGCAAAAAACTGTATCCCTGTTGGGACCCAACTTTTGAGCGTGGCACGTATCTTACTAATGCAAAGAGAAATAGGTTGTACTCCCAACAACCCCTAAAAACCCCGCGATTTAAGTTTAGGGGTTACTGCTTGAAAAAGTGCACATATTTAAGAATAGAAGCACGGCCTGTGTCCGTCTTTTAGTTTTGTATGACTTAATGACTAAGATTCGGTATATTTTCATACGTTGCAGATGTAAACGAATGTGCGTCTTCTCCATGTCATGCCAACGCACTCTGTATCAACTTGCCTGGAACNTATTTAAGAATAGAAGCACGGCCTGTGTCCGTCTTTTAGTTTTGTATGACTTAATGACTAAGATTCGGTATATTTTCATACGTTGCAGATGTAAACGAATGTGCGTCTTCTCCATGTCATGCCAACGCACTCTGTATCAACTTGCCTGGAACTTACAGGTGTCAGTGCAAACCCGGATATATCGGTGATGGACGCACATGCTGTAAGTTTTTCTATGGCTTTCTGATGTGTAGCAGAGATTATTAGAGATAAGTATGGCGATTTGTTACTGGCTCGCGTTACTGATAGTTTTTGTATTGGCTTAGAATCGGACTGAAAGCAAATTGGTTTTGTTGGTTTTGGGTGATAAATGGGTACTAAAAAACTCACAGTTTTACAGCGTTAGCTCAGCTGTTGGACAGAAACACAAAATTAAAACCTCTCTTTAAACTCCAGACCCAATTCCCACCTGTTCTGCCGCTGGTTACCAGTGGACCAAGTTCTACGACCGAGACGACCCAAGCGGAAATTGCGATTGCGAATTATTCGCGAACTTGAGAACCGAAAACCCAGGAGAGATCTGCGCCAACCCGACCGCCATTGACGCGCGAGTGAAATCGAGTAGAGTCGATTATCGACTCACTGGGCAAGTGATTGAGGCCGGTACAGCGACTGAAATGGGACTCGATTGCCGAAACGCAAAAAACAAGAATCGATGCCTGGACTACGAGATCAGATTCTGTTGTGGTAAGTTTCGAACGAGATCAATGCTTTTGTGACGTAATCGCCTATCTTGACTGATTGCGACGTCAAAAAATTGCACGGTAATTAATTTACTGATGTCACGTTAAATATCTATAGAAAGTATTCTTAAATCGTTATTTCTGTTTAATTTTTAAAACTTTTAACAAAAATGTACTAAAAATCACTTCGGCAGTGTGGAATATTTTGTACGTGGTTTATTTGGTCTTGTGATCGGTTACGGGCAATTACGACGGTAAAATTTATATTTTTGATATTCAATCACTTTTAGATGTTGATGAATGCGCTAGCAGTCCTTGCCACGTGAACGCCAAGTGCACGAACCTCCCGGGAAGCTTCAAATGTGAATGCAACGCTGGTTACCGCGGCAACGGATACGCGTGCGGTAAGAATTTATTATCTTGTAGTGCCAAAAACAAGGCGAAATTAATTAAATTGAGGACATAAGGCCTAAAACTAGAACTTCGTTCCGATTGTTGGTTTTTGTGATTGCTTTTGGTCACTGACGCAAACAACACGAAAATACTCTGTGTGTAGTCTTTTTTTCCAACTAAGACGTTACAAAATAAATTAGGAAACGAAAAATAATCTCACTGGATTCTATTTGATTGTCTTGTAAACCTGAAAAAAAACTAGACTTATAGATCAGAACACTTTCATCTCTTCTACCTGCCAAGCAACTCTACAACCCAGAGTACAAAAAACATTTTATTTTTCAGTACCGGAACCGGTTTGTAAGTTCCCCAATGTCTGGACAAAGTTCTACGACCGTGACGACCCCAGCGGCACCTGCGATTGCGAGACGTTCTCCGACCTAAGGCGGGAAAATCCTTCTATTTGCTCCCACCCTTCAGCCATGGAGGGCAGAGTTAAATCAAGCAAAGTGGACTACAGACTTGCTGGACAAACCGTGATTGCTTACACTTCCGCGGAGAAAGGTTTGCGGTGCAACAACGACGATAACAAGGGAAAATGCCATGACTACGAGATCAGATTCTGTTGTCGTAAGTAGAAGATTAATTCTATGTTTTTTCTCCTTCATTAGGGTGTGTGTTTTGTAAAACAAAGTGTTTCACTGTGTACGAAATGCAAAAGTAATCAACAAGGTAAAAATGACACGTTGATCTTTTATAGACCCTTACCTAAAGAGCGGTAAGCTTGAAAAGTCAAAGATGTATTTCGTGACATAGGATTACCCGAAAAACGTTTAGCCTTACTTGCAAGTTTAGTTCATTCACTTTACTGTATGACGTAGGTTTTCTTATGTCCCGCGAAGGCATCAGTAACTATACTACAGTAATAACATATTGGCCTCCGTAAATATCTCCAAATCTACATATTTAATAAAAAATCTTTTTATTTTTGTAGGTATTAAACTTCCATTTGGGCGGTAAATCTTTCAAGAGAAGATTTTGCTCAACTTATCCCAATGCTAATTGAAATGACGTTTTTACCAATTGTACCCAAATAAATATGGCATACCAATCTTGTTATCTGTTTTCTATTTGTTGACATCATTTTTAAAGACTTTGTGTCCGGAGATCAGAGCAACAGCTACTGTCAAAGTAATAAATGTATGTTAGATCAGTACACAGTTTATTATCGGTGTTAGGGATGCCACACAACGTTTAAATTGTGACGCAGCGTAGAACCCAACAAACACAGCTTACACGGGGTTTAATCCACGAAAACTATGGGATGTAGTATGAGACAAGAAACACAAAGTGTATCGTTGAAAACGACGCATTGCATAGGTGACGTGATAAAACGACCCGTATTGGGAGCAGCCCGAAAGAGTGCACGTAATGTTTTTGATTCTCCCAAACACTATGTGAAAATGTAACCACAAAGAAAGCGGAAGTTCCCTCACAATTGTTTTGCTGGATGCTCCCTCCCTTTTTTCTCGTTCTATCCTATTTCTCTTCTCTTTATTTTCTCCTTCAGCAAACGGGTTCCTCTTTAGTCATGTCGAAAAACAGTTTGGCTTGCAATTTTTCTACTGTTAAAATTTCATTTCAATTTCGACCGTATGAAGCGAGTAGAAGCGATATCAAAAAGGCCGCAAGAGGCTTGCATGTATATATCACTTTTAGCAGGTATCGGTATGACGGGAAAAGGTTTGAATGTCAATTTTCAGCCCGCCACTACCGCTACCAGCAATTGTGGAAACTGGTTACTAATAGCCATCAGCATGAACCAACGCAATGCAGCTTTATCCTGTTGATAAGATGAGTTTTTTCGCTTAAAAGAAATTATAGCGACACAGTATCACGAGCTGCGTAACGTTAGGACGTTGTGAGGCTCAAAAAGATACAGGGCACAATTGGCAAGTTAAGGTAGGGGGTGCTGTAGCTACACCGTATTGGTACATTTTTGTTGTTGCTTGGGGTTTGTGGTTTTAAAAAGTATTTTTGTGTAACAAGTTCAGCGACGTTCTTTGCAGTAATGTTTGTCGAGGAGTTTGCAATACAGTGAGTGGATATCCACTAGGATAGACAAACGGGTAAATGACGTCACTTTGAGTGGTACAACGCAAACAATTGGCGGAGAGAAATCTGTATTTGTTGTAAACCCGATAATAAAGAAAAGTAAAAACCTGCATTAAACCATAACCATGCCCGTCAAATCCATATCCGTTTTCTAATTTCCTTCCACCGTTGCTTTCACGACTCATGATGCCTAAAACAGAACATGCACGTAACCTGTTTAATTCTGACTGATTAAAGCAAGTACGGCAACGTTGTTGTTCCTGCATTGAAACTGACACGTCGCGAGAAAAAAAATTTGCAAGGGCCTTAAAGATAGGTTTGAGCTTAAAGATGTAGTCGTTTGTTTGAGTACACATCATAAACGGAGCATTTCCATGTTTCTATGCTGACTTCAAGCTACTGGTTTCTGATTTTACAATTCGCATACTTTTTAACTGAGGTTGCAGTCTGCCTTTCAGTATATGCTGTTTATTGTCTGCTCTACTATCTCAGCGTTAATATACCTGCTTCCGTCTGAAAAACATTTTTGACATCACAAGGCGGTTCACGATCGACTGTCTGGCGAAGTGGGCGCATGGACACCTTATATTCGCGCCGTAACACAAAGAGGAACCATCTAACGAAACCCTCAAATTCAATTGAATCCTTTGATAGACACTTGCCCAGCATGTGAGGAAGTGCTTTGCGTGGGGAAGCGAAACAAAATTCTCGCTGTGTTTGTGGGTGTGTCAAGTTGAAAACTACGAACCGAGGTGCCCTTGAGATCATGTGCTTGCTTGGTGTTGTCAGTGTCCACTCTCTTTTTTGTTTTTAGCAAAGTTTTTTAATACGTCTTTTATGATAACTTGGAGATCCCACATCAGATATTGGCAACCATAAAAAATGCTTTAATTTCTTTTTGCCTCTTACTCATGACCATCAAGCACATTTATTCAAGTTATTTTTCCGTAAATCTGTTTATTCTTTTTGAACATTTATGCTAATTCTGACAAAGATTAGGGGTAAAGAGTTGTGGGGTGGGAGGCGAAACTACCCTCCCCCTTACCTGACGTGGCAAATGTCTGGTGTTGTAATCTTTAAGACAGCGTTCCCCCACGTGAGTGGATACCAAACCGCACACTAATATACATGAAGGCGAGAGATTAGTTTTGCCTACGCGGAAAATCACGTGAAAACCTCGTGCTCCGGGCGTGCACACTTTTGTGTGCTGTGAAAATTAATTACGACTTGATATGTGTATGTGTAATGAGTATAAAATTTAAGTAATTAAGTTTATTTCTCGAAATATTTGTTCATGCAGACACCAACACCCTGATTTGTTTGCGCCACGCAAACGAACTTAACTTTTTATCAACAGGACTTGGTTTTCTATAATCTAACCAATAGTTTGTTTGTTGGTCTGTGACCTCTTGTCATACATAAAACGCTGATTCCGTAAATTAAAGCCGCTTCCACATTTGCATTTTGTGTTGTTCATTTTTGAAACGTTGCGAAATTTTAGTTTCGCCCGGGCGTAAGTAAAGTGCATTCTATCGATGCGGCAATAACTGTAGTCATGCACCATATCAACCCCAATGTTTGAATGAAAAGGTAAATCCTTGCTCTGGACATTAGCTTTGATACTTTGAAATACTCTGAGAAAAATGACACTGTCATTCCAACTTTTTGTGGTTGTCATCGTAGCATTTTGTGGTGGTTGTGGAAAGATACATGCTTGTGTTTTTAGCCTGCCACCAAAGCCTTTGGCTCTGCCTCTTTTGCTCTTTTGGTGTTGAAAAAACCCAGTCCAGATAAAAGGTAAACATTTCAGGCTGAAATCGAAAGAGTAACAAAAGTAAACCAATAACTTAGTAAAAATAGATTGTTTTGGTCATTTTATCAACGTGAAAATCTTTCAAAACCGCCAACAGAAAGGCCGCAAAAATGCAGTTAAAGCTGTGCCGCACACTCTAAACTTGTACAAACAAGTTTTTCAGCTTGATATGCGCCATCATATTGCTGTGTGCAATGAACCGTGACCTTTCGTTCAGTTGTGCAACCGGCGGTTAGCAGTGAAATAACTTTGGTAAGTATAGCAGTTAGGTAGTTAGCTGTAGTTCACTCATTTTTTATAGTGATGCTTGGTTGGTTTTAATGGTTTGTAAGCTTTATTACACAAGGGATTGTAGAGGTTGTTACTGCAGCTGTAAAATTTGGGTTGGAACTTGCAGATAGTAGTCGTTTAAACTTATAAGATGTTTGTTTGCCAATTAAGGTTAAATTTGATGACATTACAGGACAAGAATCAGGCCACCTAATTCTGGCGATTTGTTGCGGTTTACTAGCGTTTGTACTTGTTGGTGTAATGTAAACTGTTGATTTAAACTGCATTTTTCAGACAGCAGGTCTCTAGTCGGAATCATCACAAACTACCTGAAAATGAACGTGGAAAAGTATCTAGCTAGAATCAAATACACGGGACCCATTAACACCAGCCCAAACGTACTTAAACAACTCTGCGTTTGTCAATTGGACCAAGTTCCGTTCGACACGCTCGACATGTTTGGCGGTCCACGAAAAGTACTCGACCTGCAGGCGATTTACGCCAATGTAGTTGATCGGATGAGAGGAGGAAATTGTTACGAGAATAATGCCTTGTTTCACTGGTTATTGACAAGCTTGGGGTTCAAGGTGGACATGCTGCAAGCGCAGTCTTGGGTAAAGGGTTTCGAGAGATTTGACCCGGAATTTGATCACATGCTTTTGCTGGTAAGACATTCTTTTTTTGTTTGTTGGCGGTGCACCACGTACAAGGGCAGCCAGGTGAATTTGAATGTTAATTTGGCTACATCTAAAAAATTGTAACATCACCTTACGGCGCCAAAAACGAAATAATACAACATGCGAAAGGCTTGATAAATAAGAAGGTAAACTTGTAAAGAAGATAAGCAACCTTGTTTCCTTTAAAGTTAAACGTCAGCATTTTGCATCACTGCAAAATTCTATCCTCAAAGTAGTACCGCCCGAGGCAGACCACCTAAAAGCGCTGGTTAATGTGTTCAATGTATCATTTCGCAAATACGTTTTTGTGTTGATATCAGCATGTCCCCCTCCCGCTTAAATGTATTGTTTCCTGCAGTCATCGTATTTATTGTACTTGTCGAAAGTCAGTGTTGTTAAGGTATTGTATTTGTAATGCTAACTTGCACCACACGGG